>CM043702.1:52992500-53050000 GCA_023935145.1 Bretschneidera sinensis
ATGTAATGTTTTAGACATAATTTTTTTTTGTTAACATTGATTTGATGGCCAAGATTTATATTAAACCTGAAGTTAAATGGTGCAACTCTGTTGGAGTTTGTCTAAGATTTAAATGGAAAAAGGAAGGAAGAAAAATTAGTATGTTCAGCAAGGGGTGCACACCACTGTGCGCCGCGGCCCAGCCTTGTCCAGGCAGCGGTGCCCAGCAAGGAGGAGTGCTGGAGGAAGAGGCAAGCTGCGATGCTGCCTCACCAAGGCCGCAGTGCCCAGAATGGATTCAAGTGGAGGTGCTTCAGCCCTATTCAAGGCCGCAGCACACCCTGTTTCAGGCCGCGACGCTAGGCACACTAATGCACATATATTTTAGCCTTTAGTTGAGTTCATGAGACATGCTCAAAACACACAGGATCACTAAGGATTGATGGAGGGCCATGGTTAATTGGTCATCAAGATTTAAGGGTGGAGATTAACCCTCAAGATTGAACAAGAAGTTGATGCACTATATAAAGGGTCACCTAGCTTCATTCTCATCAATTAATTGAGAGATTACAAGAGACACATTGTGACATACAAGTGATCATTACACAAGAGAGAATTGTGTGAGAGTGCAAAAACACAAAACATAAGAGGGACTCATTGTAGAGAGGCTGGTTGTAAAGAGAGAAGTAGTATAGATTGTGGGTAGAGTGCTTTTGTAATAGTTCTATCAGTTTCTTTCTTCTCTTCTTGGTTCTTCAAGAACCTGAGTTTTTTGGAGAGAGTTGCTGTATTTTGTAAAGAACTCCATTAGTAAGATAGTGCAGAGAGCTTAGAGGAGCTCACGGGGACGTAGGCACATTGTCGAACCTCGATAACAAATTGCTTGTGTTCTTTTCTTTCTTGCTTTCGTTTGCTGTTTCATTTCATTACAAGTCATTCTGAACTTGGGTGTTTGGGAATCATCACCTAGGCATTCTTGTGAGGTGATTTTCAACAGTGGTATTAGAGCTTGCACAGCTAGGTATCAGAGCAAGAATAGAAGGTGTCGGAGCAAGACTCCAAGAATCGGAGGTCAACTTCTTGGGTGATTCAAGAACGGAATAAAGATCTATATCTGATTATGTTTTTGAGGTGATTCAAGGATGGAGTAGAGATCAATATCTGATTGTGTTCTTGAGGGTGATACAAGAACGGAGTAAAGATCAAGATCTGATCGTGTTCTTGAGGGTAATTCAAGAACAGTATTGAGATCAATCTTCGATCGTGTTCTTGAGATTTAGAAGAAGTTGGAGAGCAATTGTGGGTGCTGCACAAATCTGGGATCATCTCCGCAAGATGGCTTCAAACTTCATGGTTGAGAAGTTTGATGGAAAGGGAGATTTTTCCCTATAGAAGTGGAAGATCAAGGCTGTTCTCATGTAACAGAAAGTGGACTTGGCGATTAAAGAAGATGATGCTTTTCCAGCAAGTACCACGGAGGACCAGTGAAATGAGATGAAGAAGATGGTATACAACACCATCTTCTTGCACATGTCAGATAATGTCGCAAGAGAATGTGGAGACTCAGAAGATCCAGCTGTCATATGGAAGAAACTAGATGCGTTGTTTCTTGCCAAGACTCTCCCTAATAAGAGGTATCTTCGTAAACGAATCTTTTCTTTTAAATTTGATCCTAATAAAGAGTTGTAAGATGATCTTGATGCCAAGATGAGGAGTGCATCAAGTGAAGAAAGGCTGTTCATTAGAAGAAGGCCAACAACTCGGTATGGCAGCAACATCCATGGCTACTACCGAGACAGAGGTAGAGGAGAGAGCCATAGGAGAGTGCACATCAACATACATGGCTACTACCGGGAAAGAGGTAGAGGAGAGAGCCATGGGAAAGCACATTCCAAACTGAGATTTGGAGGGAAGAGATGTTACTACTACCACAAAGAGGGTCACTTCAAGAAAGATTGTAAGGAGAAGATGAGGGATGAGGGAAGAAGCCATACCAAGAATGGAGAGGCTTTGGTTGCCAAGACAGAATAGCAAGATGATGATGTTCTTGTTGTGTTCTCAGATGTGAGCAAGGGGCAAGAAGGCAACGAGAAATGGATCTTGGATACCGGGTGCACTCATCATATGTGCCCTCACCGGGATTAGTTCAAGAATTTCAAGAAAACCAATGATGAAAGGGTTTTCTTGGGGAATGACAATTCTTGCCAAGTAAGGGGGGTAGGAGACATCCAGTTGAGAATGTTTGATGAAGTCACACGGCTGCTGAGGAATGTGAGGTATTTTCTGGATGTGAAGATGAATTTGATCTCATTGGGGCAGAGGGAGGAAAGATCAAGGTAACCAAGGGATCTTTGGTAGCGATTAAAGCAGCAATAAAGGATGGTCTCTATGAGATGATCGGAGACACGGACATTAAGGATCAAGCAGCAAGCTTGATGGCTGAGATGGAGAAGGCAGCCCTTTGGCACACTTGCTTGGGATATATGAGCGAAGAGGGCCTGCAAATTCTCAGCAAGAATGGATTACTTGATGGTGACAAGGTAGAGAAACTCGATTTCTGCAAGAGCTGTGTTCTTGGGCAGCAATATCCAGTCAGCTTCAACACCGGAGTGCACAAGTCTAAGGGCATTCTTGACTACATTCGTGCGGACCTTTGGGGACTAGCTAGGACACCAACACAGGGAGGTAACTTTTACTTTCTGTCTTTAATTGATTATTGTTCAAGAAAAGTTTGGGTTTATTTGGTTAAAAATATATCAGATGCTTTGAATAAATTAGTGGTGTGGAAAAAGCTGGTAGAGACTTAAATGGGCAGGGTAGTTAAGGGGATAAGAATCGATAATGGCTTAAAATTTTTTAACCAAAAACTTGATCAATTCTGTAGGTTAAATGGGATTCTAAGACATAGAACGGTTGTGAAAACCCCTCAGCAAATTGGAATTGCTGAGAGGATGAATAAGACCCTTATGGAAAAAGTTAGGTGCATGTTAATTGGGTCCGATTTACCAAAATATTTTTTGGGAGAAGTTGTGTCTATAGCTGCATACTTGGTTAATAGATCAGTCTCTAGGGCTTTAGACCTTAAGACTCCCATGGAGATGTGGAGTGGAAAATCCCCTGAGTTGAGTAACCTTAGGACTTTTGGGTGTGCTGCATATGCATATAAAAAGGATGATAAACTTGACCCAAGGTCTAGAAAATGTGTGTTTCTGGGGTATAGTGATGGGGTTAAGGGGTATAGGTTGTGGTCCTTAGAACCAAAAGGAATGAAACTTATAATAAGTAGGGATGTTATTTCTAATGAATTGTTATTTCCCTACTTGGAAAAAACTAACCCTGTAGGGGCTAGTGAGCAAACCAGTTCGGTATTTGTGGAGCAAGAAAGGTTCATGTATAGCAAGAAAGGAAAGAGGGTTCAAACCAGGTAGAGCCCACTGATGAATGCCAAGCTCAGGACACTCATGAGGAGGCTGAACTAGAAGAGGATGATACAGCAAGTCAGATGGACTATAAGCTCACAAGAGACCGGGAAAGAAGGCTGGTCAGACCACCTTCAAGATATGGGTTTGTGGATGCTACGGATGCAGTAGCTCCTTGGACAGAAGGAGGGATGGTTGAACCAGAAACTTACATGGATGCCATGAAGTGTAAGGATTCATCAAAGTGGTAGCTAGCTATGGAGGAAAAAATGGATTCTTTGAGGAAGAACAACTCCTGGGTATTGGTGCCCAAACCCAGAAAAACAGAGAGTTATAGATTATAGATAGACTTACAAGATCAAAGAAAGGTACCCTCTAGGGGATGAAGTCTGGAATAAGACTAGGCTAGTGGCGAAGGGGTTCATGCAAAGGAAATGCATGGATTTCACATAAACTTTCTCACCTAGACACAAGGTGGAGAAAATAGTGAGCATCCTCATTTATGTCGTTGATTTGCTGTCAGTTGGGAATAAAAAGGAGAGGATGAAAAGGTTTACATCTCAACTTTGTGAGGAGTTCGAGAGGAAGGATCTCAGCCTTACACAAAAGATCCTTGGTATGAGCAGAATTCGAGAAAGAGAAAGAAACGGGTTGAAGGTTTCTCGGTCTTCTATGGAAGATGGTAAACCAGTAAAGGTTCCCCTTGCTGGTCATTTCAAGTTCTCCAGCAAACAATATCCTGGAATGGATGAGGAGAAGAAAAAAATGTCAAAGGTCCCTTACTCTAGTGTGGTTGGACCAGTCATGTCCATGATGGTGAGCACTAGACCCGACATTTCTCAGACAATGGGTGTTCTCAGCAGATATGTGAGTAATCCCGGAAAAGAGCTTTGGCTTGGGATGAAGTAGTTGCTGAGGTATTGGAAGGCTCAGTGGCAGCCGGTGGTAGCACTCTTAACAACCGGGGCAGAATACATAGTGGTTTTGAAAGCCATAAAGGAGACTATGTGGTGCAAAGGGTTGTTGGACGAGTGGATGGTCCTAAAAGAGCAGGTGGTGGTGTCTTAGGATATCTAAATTGCGTGGCACTTGTGGAGGAATTTGGTGTTCCATGAGAGGACAAAGCATATGGATATTTGGTATCATTAAATTCTGAAAAATGTTATGAAATGAATCATTCATGTTAACAAGAAGGCCACGGAAGAAAGTCCTACAGATTTAGGTACCAAGGTTCTACCTCTAAGAAGGTTCAATCATTGCCTTAAACTTCTTAGGATTAGAGTCCGTTGAATGATGACTCAAGATGAGTTTGGATCTTGAGTTCTTTACACAATGTGTTCGGTTTAAATGCTTAGAAAAAGGTAGAGATTGTTGGAGTTTGTCTAAGATTTAAACGGAAAAAGGAAGAAAGAAAAATCAGCATGTTCAGCAAGGGGTGCACACCAGTGTGCCCCGCGGCCTAGCCTTGTCCAGGCCACAGTGCCCAGAAAGAAGGAGTGCTAGGGGAAGGGGCAAGCCATGGTGCCACCTCCCCAAGGCTACTTTTCCCAGAATGGATGCAAGTGGAGGTGCTTCAGCCCTATTCAAGGTCGTAGCACACCCTGCTTCAGGCCGCGGTACTAGGCACACTAATGCACACATATTTCAGCCTTTAGTTGAGTTCGTGAGACATGCTCAAAATGCATAGGATCACTAAGGATTGATGGGGGGCCATTGTTAATTGGTCATCAAGATCTAAAGGTGGAGATTGACCCTCAAGATTGAACAAGAAGTTGGCGCACTATATAAAGGGTCACCTATCTTCATTCTCATCAATTAATTGAGAGATTACAAGAGACACATTGTGACATACAAGTGATCATTACACAAGAGAGAATTGTGTGAGAGTGCAAAGACACAAAACACAAGAGGGACTCATTGTAGAGAGACTGGTTGTAAAGAGAGAAGTAGTATAGCTTGTGGGTAGAGTGCTTTTGTAATAGTTCTATCAGTTTCTTTATTCTCTTCTTGGTTCTTCAAGAACTTGGGTTTCTTGGAGAGGGTTGCTGTATTTTGTAAAGAACTCCATTGATAAGATAGTGCAGAGAGCTTAGAGGAGCTCACGGGGATGTAGGTACATTGTCGAACCTCGATAATAAATTGCTTGTGTTCTTTTCTTTCTTGCTTTCGTTTGCTGTTTCATTTCATTACAAGTCATTCTGGACTTGGGTGTTTGGGAATCATCACCTGGGCATTCTTGTGAGGTGATTTCCAACAAACTCTTGAAAGAGTAATTTCCTCAGTATCTTGGAGTGTATTTGTCTCTAACCCACTGTACACCATAATTGATAAGGGCAAATATAGACTTACGAAAAGTGACCTTGTCACGATTCAAAGCTAGTTTCTTCTCAAATTTTGTAACAACCATTGCTCACATGGTGCAGTTGTTCAAGATGAAAAATGTGAGTGGAAAAACTCAGTAGTTCAAAACCAATGGAGTATCTGCATGACTTAAAGTTTGGCCACTTTGGTTGCATAAAGGATTATTACACTGCTCAATACCAATCTCCAAGAAGATGCCATGTATGTGGGACAAATTGCAACATCAAAGATAGTGTGAGTGCTGCAATATGAGATGATCATGATACAATAACATATAATGTTAAACTCAAATTTGGAAAATTTGAAAAAAGAAAATACAGAAAAACAATATTTACTATTATAATACATCTTTGTACATATCTAATAGGGTTTAAGAATTTTTTTTAAAAAATTTCCCTTATGTGAATATAGATTTTGTCATATCTCTATGTGAATATAGATTTTTCCAAATAATAAAAACCTTTTGGTCTTATACTGAAGATTTCAATCTCAATGTAGAATATTTACATAAGTACCTAACCACCCTAATCCATATGTCTTCAAATTACTAAATTGTGGAGGCTATTCATTTTCTATAGAGCAAAGGCTAACATAACCAACAAAAAAAAAACATTTTGTTGGCTTAAATCCATTTTAGTTTCTAAGGTTTGGGGGGGGGGGGGGGGGGGAGGTTTTCACTTTAATACACAAATTTTTAATTTTGGCACATTGAACCACAAGTTTTAAGACTCGCTCGGAAGGTTCCTTTGTTGATATTCATGATCTTCTATCCGACTACTCTGATCCTCTAACTTGATGTGCTTCATCTTTGTTTCCTTCACCTTATCTTTTAGCTTTTTAAACTTCTACTACTTTTGCAAGTACATTCTATGTTATCCTTTGCATTTCATTTGGATTTGGCTCATGGGAGCCTATTTTTCTTAGATTTTGGATACTTTATGTTTAATTTTCTTATCTTTTAAAGGTATTGTAGTTTGCCTTTATGTTTGTATGTATTTGTGAGGGGGAGCAAAATTTTCACCCTATTTGTGATGATGTCAAAAAAAGAGGGAGAAAAGAGTAAGTTAGAGTTGCTAAGTTAAGGGGTGCTTAAGTAATTGTAATGTTTCTATATACTACTGCTTTACTATTTTCTTCAAACTTTGCAGGAGGTTTTATAAAAAATACAGAGGAAAATCTGTCCAATTTTCTATAAAAACCAAACACTCAGATTTTTTGAAGTAGTGTTTTTAAAGATGGTTTTGTCATCATCAAGAAAGGGAGATTGTTGAACCCTTACTAATTTTTATTATGAAAATACTAACTTAAAATGATCTAACCATCTCTACTAAGTGTTTTAGTTGAAAATGTGTCGTATAAGTGTTTTAGATGGATTGCACACACTCAAGATGTTTAACGCACCTCGAAGAAAGTCCAAGATAGTAAATTTTTTTATGTAATCTCTTCTCAATTACGTATATTTATTTTGGCTTAATTTGATTTCAAAATTTTTTCTAAAATTCCAAACAATTTTTCGTAAAAAGGATTTTACAAAACGAAATGTAAAAATCTGTTTTTGAAAGAGCCCGGACAACTGGGTCATTGAAGCAGTCGACTAGAAGACTAGTCAGTGAGTCTCTGCCCCTAAGCCTAGTCGACTAAATGATATACCTAGTCGACTGGAACCTTTACCTAATGCCTCCCTTTCAGTTTTATAAAAGACTAAATCGACTGAACCTTAGACCTAATTGATTGAACCTTCGAAAATAACAGTTAGTTTTTGAAAATTAAGGCGTGAGACAGAGCATTTAATGCTCCAAATGGCTATTCTTTGTGCCTAACGGCCATATGGAGCTAAGACTATAAAAACCCTTCATAAATGAGCATTTCTAACAATCAAGAACACTCAATTTCTTATAAAGCTCATTTATGACTTTTCAAAGCTTTCAAAACTACTTCTTGAGCCTTCATCAAATCTTTGTTCTTAAAAGAGAGATTTTCTTCAATTATTAGTATTAAATACAATCTCTCTTGTACCAATCTTAACTCATTAATTCCAATCATTGTAAGAGAAAGAGTTGGTGTAACTCTTCTGAGTGTTTACGAGTTAAACACTAGAGAGATTTTCTTTGTAAAAGAATATTATAAATATTTGGGAAACACCTTGGAAGTTGCTTGTTTGATTTAGTGATAACCTTCAAGGAGGATCCTTGAAGAGAGTGGACGTAGGGTCAAGAGAGATTTCGATATTGCCGAACCACTATAAACTATGTTTACACTTTCTTCTCCCTTTCTCTTTCAATTTTCAGCATTTCAATATCTATTGTTCTTGCTTGATTACATATTTATGTGAACTTATTTTCATTATGCAAAAAGCTTTTAAACATAATCAGCCTCTTTTGGTTGTTCTTTAGTTAACAGTCAGGTTGTTGGCGTCTAGGTTAGTTTCACAATTGATTGGCAATGTGTTTCCTTTTCTTTTCACCTCCATTTTCCTATGAAAATCTAACATGTTACGTTTACTTCTACACAAAATCTTAACATATTTTTAATCAACAAGTTAAATTTATATCTAATAAAAAACATTCTCATAACATTCAGACGAGTCCAAATACTTAAAATATATAAATAAAACATACTCATGCATCGCACAAGCTTTAAAACAATGTAAACGTACAAAATTGTCTCATACACTCTTCTCTAAAGCCTACATGAGTCTCAAGTTCTATTCCTTTGTGTAGCATAAGTTTATTGCATGTAGAATTAGTAAAAAAAATTAACGATTGACACTACATTAATTAGTGCAGTAACATGTGATTAATAATATATTAATTCTATAAAGGGACTTTATCTCCAAATAGGTTGGGCTCAACAACAATTAACACTCAATGATAACTCCAAAAGATGTCACCAATTGGAACCAAACCACCTCATTAGTAAACAACCAAGATAAACCCTCCAAATCAAGTCCAATAAATCCATTTCTCTAGCTCAAGTAAAAAAACATACTTTACATTTTCCATTAAAAATCAAAGAAAAATTTATTTGTGCTGCAATTTAATAAAGGAGATATTACATTTTGCCACTTAAAATTAGTCCAAACCTATAATTTCCTTATGAATTTACATTAATGTACACTTACCTACCTTGATTAAGTTTAACTTAAACATAACTGTTATCTCTTAACGAAAGAAGGGAAAATAACTAATTTAGCCTTACATAAATAGACACTAGTCAAATTAATGCTCAAATAACCGTAACTCTCATAAAAAAAATCGATCTCCTCTCTTTCTAACTCCTCTCTTCTATCTCTAGCATATTCTCATTCTCATAAACAAAAAGTAAACAAACAAGAAACACATGGAAAAAAAAAATTAAAATATGCTTGATTTTTATTGTGAGGAAGTAAGGAACAAGGTTGTTTGATAGCTAAGAAAATCGATAGAAAAATTTCCCCTAAGTATTTACGTTTCTGAAACTAAAAACCAAGTTCTCAAATGATTAAGGCAGACAAGATTTGTTTATTTCATCTCTGAACAAGCGTCGAACTATAAATCCAAAATATAATCATTTTAGGAATTTTCTCTTTTTGACCATAGCTAAGATTTGAACACAAGACTGCAACCCACCTAGATATCAATAGTTGAGCCAATAGTGTAACAACCCATCCCGAGTTAGCCACCCTCGATACGGTGTCGTCACATTTTAAAATCCCAGCACGACACATATATGCAACAATATAAAGACATACATAAACTGAATGTATATATATCTATACATCAATCCGCAACCCTTAACAGGGGAGTTATATTATTAAAATTTCAACTGAAGTAATATATAAAACATATGATGCATGAATATTTACAAATATTTTTTCCATTAGTTTGAGGATGTGGACCATGAGGCTTACAGATAATCACTCAGCTTGAATCACAACTTGGACAATTAGTCTTAGTCTGAGGAGTGAGCTTCATAAGCTTAGTGAATTAAATTTACTAGAAGTATTCAATTTGTATAATTACAGTCACATCTTATAATTCAATTGTTCAAATTGTCTTCAAATATTCATTCATTTATATCTCATATAATTAGATAATAGCAATCTATTATCACTACTCATATCATAATCCTCATCATTTATCAATTTCTTCTTAAGTTAATCATCAAATATATCAATCTTGCTTCTCATATATTTAATCATATTGAGACTATCAATTCAACCTCATAATTACCTCGTTATGAGGTTCACAGCATATAATCAATTGCTCAGATAATTCTTATCATATCATACATTCATATTTCTTTCTTATCATATTTGTCTCTCTACGAGACTCATTCATTTATCAATAAATTCACAATCAAGAATAACACTTTAACATCTCAAGCAATAATAATCAATATTTAAAACAAATGTAATGCATGAATTTAAATTATCAGAAAATTTCATATTATCATTTGGGAACATCTTCCCACATGTCGACATGTTTTAGCTTAAATCAACTGCCTTCCCGGTTCTTTTATTTTCAGCATATACCGGCTGTCACTGTTCTTTTATTTCCAGCATATACCGGCTATCACAGTTCTTTAATTTCATTTAGACCGGTTGCCTTCCTGGTTATTTTATTTCCAGTATATATCGACTGTCATGGTTCTTTTATTTTATTTATACCGGTTTCCTTCTCGGTTCTTTTCATTTCATGCATATACATGTAAACAATAATATGAAATATGCATGTGAGCAATAATATAAAAACAAGCATGCATTCAAACATTAAATTTAGCTATCCAGCTCTTTCTCAAAATTATTATTTTTATCATATTCATTAAATTGTATTCTCATACATCATATCAAATTATCAATCATAGCTTAATAATTAATTCAAATATCATCACTTTATATTTCATATTTATCTCGATTACTAAAAGTAAATCTAACTCACCACGTAGCACTTAAAGTTACCCGTGGATCACCTCTTTGCATTTCCTACTCCTTTCAACAAATTCACCCGATTGCTGATTGTCAACACCTGACATAATATTTATATTAAAATTTCTAATTTATTCTTCAATTTTTTCGTAATTCATACCTTTAAATTTCTACATCAAATTCCAGGTCTTTTCAAGTATGCTAAATTTCAAAAATAAAATTCACATTATTTCCTCGACTCTTTTTAAAATTCTCCCGTAAACTTCTTCAAATTTTTGCTCTTTCAACCTTTCTTTCAGTCCCAAAGTGTTTAAAAAAATAGAGTAATTTATATTGAAGAAAGAAGAAAACCAAACAGGATTTGGTAGGAAATAATAAAACAAAACAATAAAAATCGTTTTTATATCCATTCAAAACTGCTGCCACCGTTTTTATCAATATGTGCTGTGTAACATGCATTACTTGCATGTTACTTGGACAACATTTGGACTCCAGGTGTTGTCCATTGTTTTTTTCTTCAAAGGAATTATTTTATTCAATAATAAATCTTTCATATATATTATTTTAATTTCGTGTCATATTTATCAAATTACTTCTTTACCCTTACTTTTAAAACACGGCTATTACAATTCTACCCACCTTATAAAAATTTCATCCCCAAAATTTTCTTACTTAACTTATGAAAAAAGCTGAAGGTACTATTTCCTCATTCTTGCCTCGTACTCCCAAGTAATTTTTTCAACATCTTTGTTCCGCCATAATACTTGAATTAAATAAATAACTTTATTACACAAGACTTGTTCCTTTCTGTCTAGAACTCTGATTGGTACTTGCATAAAGGTCAAATCTTCCTGAAGCTCTACAGCCTGACTCAGAATACTATGTGATTCATCATGTAAACACTTTCTCTAAGGTGAAACATGAAACACATTAATTGCTTTAACTCTGGAGGTAAATTTAATCTGTATACTACTGGTCCAACTCTCTCAATCACCTCATATGGCCCCACAAATCTCGGGTTCAACTTTTATTTCTTTTTAAATCTCAATACACCCTTCCACGGAGATATTTTAAAAAATACCTAGTCATCAACTTGAAACTCAAGAGGTCGTTTTCTATTATCAGCATATCCCTTCTATCTGTTCTGTGCTGCTCTAAGGTTCTCTATAACCAGTTTGATCCTTTCAGTAGTCAAATCTATCATTTTTGGACCAAATATCTTTCTTTCTCCAACTTCTTCCCAACATACTGAAGTTCTACACCTTCTACCATATAAAGCCTCAAATGGTGCCATCCTAATACTAGTTTGATACTGATTATTGTAGGCAAACTCGATCAAAGGTAAATAAGCATCCCAGCTCACTAAGAAACTCAGTACACTTACTTTCAGCATATTTTCTAGTATTATGATGATTCGCTCTCTCTGCACATCAGTTTGTGGATGAAAAGTTGTACTAAACTTATTGTGAGTTTTAATTTACTCGCAAGCGCACGAGTCGTTTGCAGTATAGCGTTGTGCAAGTGCGAGGTCAAATCCACAGGAAATTATGTTGTGAAAATATAATTTTATCTAAACTAATCTTATCTTAACCTAGTTCCGAATTTTGTATTATATGTTGCAAAAGAAATAAAAGCTGAACTAAATTGATTTTTAAAAACTAATAAAAAGACTAAGGTTTCTGAATCCACCCCGCCAAAGTTAAGCACATAACTCAATGTTCTAAAGATAGCCTATCAAAACATTCCATGAATCCAACTATATGACAAAAAACAAAGAATATCCCAATTAAACCAAAAGCATCCAATGTATCTGCTCTTAACAAATCACAAAGGAAATCCAATTTAACTGAAAACGATTCGATGTATCCATCAGATGAAACACAAGGAATATCCAACAGAACAATTTAAACTCAATTAATCACAAGATTAACTCAAATAATTGACGGAACATTTATACTAAAAAATGTCAAATTTGTACAAGAAAATCTGTACTACTATGCTAAACAACGGCGAGGCTTCATCTTCAACCTTAGCTGAAGATTCTAGCCACTCATAACTATGAAACTATAATTCATAATAAAAGTGCTAAACATTAAACTAAAACAACTAAATAAAAAGAAATAAATAACTTTACATGGGAGAAATTTCACTCGCTGATGGGCAGCGCTTCCCCTCGTGGTAGCAAAGCCTTCGAGATCCACCAGAATGCTAGCAGACTTCCTCCGGTTAACTCCAAAGTGGCCCAGGAATTGTACCTAATGGCACAAAGAATTGCACACTGAATGATGAGGCCAGATGGTGTTTATATAGGGGGAGTCTCGGAGCACTGTAGGTTTCAGATTCGATGTGGGATACTGGCCCGAGTGCGCTCGATCGCAGAATGATGCGATCGATAGCAAGTGCGCTCGATCGCGTGTCTAGTGCGCTTGATCGCAGGTGCACTGTACTGCAAACATTTCGATGTGGGATTGTTGACCATGCGCTCGATCGTAGCATAGTGCGATCGATCGCTATTGCTCCTGAAGCTTCACATCTTCTGAAATGCTTCATTTTCTCCACAAACCTATAAAAATACACAAAACACAAAAAAAGACATAAAATAAAGTGAAATACTACTAACTAAGAGCATAACAAAATAAGTTAACGGTCTTAAATATGCAATATTTAAGACTCATCAAATACCCCCAAACTTATATTTTGCTAGTCCCTTAGCAAAACAAAATAAAAAACTAAATGAACAACAAGGATTATAAAGATAAATTCAGTATTCATGGTATCCAAAAATTTAAGGAGCATACAAAATCATGAGATTCATTCATGAGCAACCTTAAATAAGTCGAACCCATCTTCACAATAGATAAGAATTTAAAACCTAATTACTTACCAGAGGCATGGTAAGACATCACAAGCTTGAATCGGTGTAAAGTGAATTAGCATATACAGATGAGGTTTCCAAATAACTTCAATGTACAAGATAATTTAAGTCTTAAGATCCACAAAATTTCTCATCGGAAAGAACAATGATGGCATAGTTTTATTTTTATTTTTTATATATAAGGCTCTGCTACGTTTAGTTCCCTTAAGCTTTCTAATTGACCCATGTAATGAGTATTGAGTCAATGACTCCCAAACCAGATGGTTTTAGGCCATTAGGTGTAAAGGCACCCCTAAGGACTTACTAACTCGAGTAAAAAAGGCTACGACACTAAACTGACCCTAATACTACCAAGCAAAATTTTCACCTTTTGACGTAAACACTAACTGCTTACTGAGGCAAGAGGTCCAGTTACTCAGTGGAAAGTTTCGCAATGATCATTATGAATAAAATTCCCACATTTTGACGTGAACACTCACTGCTTACTTAGGCAAGAGGTCCAGTTACTCAGTGGAAAGTTTATTGATGATGATCATTATAAATATTAGTAGTTTTTTTTATATATATATGCCCAAGTGTTTATCCAACAAGTCATCCGGTTTCAGTTAAGACAAGGAAACGTATACATTCAACTCACATGTCATACCTCACACAAATATGTGCTAATGTGCTCGTGTGAGATTAGATTAAACATGTGAATTCTCGAAAAAGTTTAAACTCTATCATCAGATCATGTGTTCAAAGTTTTAAACTCACCAATGAAATCACATCACAATTTTTCAGATCAACCAAAATTTTTAGACAAATATGAACATGCATTTATCTTTATGACGAAAAGACAACAAATTAGGACAAAGTGTGTGATGTGTCTCCCATACCCCCAAACTTAAATTACACATTGAATCCAATGTGTGACTAATATGGAAAGAGCTGACCTGAGATATGGAGAACTATCTGGACTGGTATGGCTCATAGCATACCCCTAAACTTGAACTGAAGTACGCATTGTCCCTGAAAAATAAAAACTGGAAAACAAAAAATACTAAAAACAAACATTAATCATAAATACGTAAAATAATAAATAAACATAAAGGATAAGCTGTGGGGTGCCTCCCATGAGCGCTAAGTTTAACGTCTTCAGCCAGACCCAACATTAGTAATCATGCCCAACTAAGCGCTCCACCATCTGATCAATAAATGAGAATGAAAAATGATCAGTCCTTGTGGCAGCATTCAGTTTACGGTAGTCGATACACACTCTCCACCCTGACTGAACACGAGTTGGCACCAACTCATCGTCCTTATTCTTCACTACCGTTAATTCAGCACGTTTGGGCACGACTTGAATCGGGCTCACCCACTTGCTATCGGAGATTGGATAAAGGATCAGAACCTCTTGTATAGCTGGGTTGAGCCCTCTTTGTGGCTCCTTCGATGGCTTGGCATTCTCCTCAAAATGTAACTTGTGCATCACCATCGAGGGGCTTATCCCCTTGATATCCTCAATAGTCTAGCTGATAGCTTCATTGTGCTCTCTTAAAACGTCCAATAATTTATCATCTTGAGCATCAACCAAATCTGAAGCTGTAGTCACAGGCAAAGAATCTGCTGGACCTAGGAACTTATACTTAAGATTTTCCGGTAAAGGCTTAAGTTCCTTCTTGGGGGGTTCAAGTGTTGTGGTTTCCTCCGTCTCACTGATCTTTTGAGGAGCAGACTCCAAAGTAGCATTTACTTGCTCAAACAACTTATCTAAGCCCAAGTCCTCTTCAAATTGAGCAAAGTATGCCTCCAGGGGGTCCTCAATGCGTGATTCATCCATAGTTTCCTCCGTCTCACTACTCTTCTGAGGATCAGACTCCAAAATGACATTCACTTCCTCGAGTAACTTATCTAAGCCCAAGTCCTCTCTAAATTGAGCAAAGCATGCCTCCAGGGGATCCTCAAACTCCTCTCCTTACTTGGGCTCTTGTAATCTCTCAGGGTAAGGCGCTTTAGGTAAAAACGTCCTAGGGAGATCCTTAATAATACGAGTGGCTGTAGATGGCTCAGTATCTCTCTTCTCATTGTTGCCACTTTCTTGCCCTTGGTGCATAGCAGGGTTCTTTTCCACTTGATTGTACACTTGTCTCCCAGACAAGTATGGGACAGTTGATTGCACTTGTTCCTGCCAATGCATAGGAGTTGATACATTTCCCACCGTAAACTGTTCCTTTGGGTTAGGATCAGGTTGACTGGGGAACTCTCTATTCTCTCCTTCACCCCACATAACTTGCGATTTGATCCATTTGACTCTCTAGCTTGGCAACCGCTTGGGTGTTTTCTATTGTTGCACCCATTACTTCGCTCATGGATTGGCTAGTTATTTTCATGTACTCCTTAAGGGTGTCCTAAAGTGACTGTGAAACTGGTGCTGGTGTTTGAATGAGAGCTTGGTAAGTAGGTAATGGTGCTGGATAGGCTGAGTGATTATAACTTGGAACTAGCAGAGGAAATTCGAGAGGGTATTGAGTGTGAGCTTGATAAGGGGCTCCTCCCTGATTCCTCAGTTGGTTCTGCACCCATGAAAAATTAGAGTGGTCCCACCACCCTGGATTGTACGTTTCTGAGTAAGATCCATTTGATTGCCAACAACACTCATTGAAAGCATTCATTTGTTCCATGGGATACTCGACAAAAGCTGGCATTGATGGACAATTCTGTACTAAATGCATAGGACTAGCATAGATGGAACAACTATCAACATTGACTGTGTTGGCAGCATTGATGGACGGGCCAGTCATTTTCATGTACTCCTTAATGGTGTCCTCTAAAGACCGTGAAACCGGTGCTGGATTCATCCACATTTTTTTTAATAAACAAATAGAAACAAATAAAATAAAATAAAATAAAATTTCCAAATAGAAAAATCAAACAAACAATGCTAACTAACTAGTAGAAAAATAAAATTAATCTAGAAAAAAATTTCACAAACCAAACAATTCCCCGGCAACGGCACCAAAAACTTGTTGTGAGTTTTAATTTACTCGCAAGCGCACGAGTCGTTTGTAGTATAGCGTTGTGCAAGTGCGAGGTCGAATCCACAGGGAATTGTGTTGTGAAAATATAATTTTATCTAAACTAATCTTATCTTAACCTAGTTCCAAATTTTGTATTATATGTTGCAAAAGAAATAAAAGCTGAACTAAACTGATTTTTAAAAACTAATAAAAAGACTAAGGTTTTTGAATCCACCCCACCAAAGTTAAGCATATAACTCAATGTTCTAAAGATAGCCTATTAAAACATTCCATGAATCTAACTATATGACAAAAAACAAAGAATATCCCAATTAAACCAAAAGCATCCAATGTATCCGCTCTTAACAAATCACAAAGGAAATCCAATTTAATTGAAAACGATTCGATGTATCCATTAGATGAAACACAAGGAATATCAAACTGCAATTTCTCTTTCTGCGCAGCAGTTTGTGGATGAAAAGTTGTACTAAACTGTAATTTCTTACCAATAGCTTCTTGAAAACCCCTCCAAAATCTAGAATTAAATCTAGAATCTCTATCTGATGCAATGCTCAAAGGTACTCCATGTAATCTTACAATCTCTGCTACATACAATTCAGCCAACTTTCAGGACTCCAGGTAGTTTTAATAGGAAGGAAATGTGAAGACTTAGAAAGTTTATCCACTATAGCCCATACAACATCATGACCTCCCTGGGTATGGGGAAAACTAGAAACAAAATCCATTCTCACATTCCCTTATGGCCATTCAGGTGCTGGAAGAAGTTGTAATAAACCTGCTGGATGTCTATTCTCAGACTTCACCTGTTGACAAGTCAAACATCTAAAAATATACTCAGTTACATCATTCTTTATCCCCGACCACTAATAATTCTATCTCACCCCCTTGTACATCTTATTATTACCTGGGTGCATAGAATATATAGAAATATGAGTCTCTTTTAGTATCTCTTTTCTCATCTTTACATCATTGGGAATACAAATTCTATATCCCAATACCACCATACCGTATTC
This sequence comes from Bretschneidera sinensis, assembly GCA_023935145.1. Lineage (NCBI taxonomy): Eukaryota > Viridiplantae > Streptophyta > Magnoliopsida > Brassicales > Akaniaceae > Bretschneidera > Bretschneidera sinensis. Next base: position 53,010,074 of record CM043702.1, read on the forward strand.
TCTAATTCTAAACTCAGTCAGCTTCCCACTCAATGCTTCCTGTTTGATATTCTCTATCCCTTCATCTCTACTATGCATCTGTAACAAGCGATCAATAATAGAATATTATACCATCATATTTGTTGGAAATCACCTTCACAAGATGCCCAGGTGGTGATCTTCCAAACACCCAAGTCTAGAATGATTTGTAGAAAGAAATACAGTAATCGAACATAAGAACAGAAAATCAAAGAAAGAAAGAAGACAAGCAATTGTTATCGAGGTTCAGCAATGTGCCTACATCCCCGTGAGTTCCTCTGAACTCTCTGCACTAAATCAATGGTTCTTTACAATTCAGCAACTCTCTCCAAGAAACCTCAAGTTCTTGAAGGAACCAATAAGAGAACTAGAAAGTGATAGACCTATTACAATGCTTTCTATCAATTCTATATTACACTCTTTTCTTTACAACCAGCCTCACTACAAAGAGTCCTTCTTGTGTTTTATGTCTTTGCACTCTCACACAATTCTCTCTTGTATTACATTTGATCTCACACAATGTCACAACAATGATTCTTCTCTTGTGTGAAAAATGAGGCTAGGGAACCCCTTTTATAGCCATCCACTTCTTGGACATTCTTGTGTGTCATTCTCCACCCTTAGATCTTGATGACCACTTAACCATGGCCCTCCATCAATCCTAGGTGGTGCTGTGCGTTTTAACCTTGCATTCACGCACCTAAGAGAAGGCTAAAGCATGTTGTCCATGTGTGCCGGCCAAAGCTGCAGCGCCGGACTGTAGCTTTGAGTTTCTGTCCCTTGTGTTATTCCTGCCAGGTTCCAGCGCTGCAGCGCTGTGCTACAGCTTTGAGTTGATGTCCCCTTCACACAACACCCTTCTGCTTGTATGCAGAAGTGCGCACACTAGTGCGCATGGCCTTCCCTTGCTCGAAAATGAAGCACACACATGTATACAGCCTTCTAACTTGCTGAACTTTGATCCTCCACCTTTGGCTTAGACTTTCACCATCTTTGAACCATGTTTGGACCTGTTCAAACCTTAACTATGTTTGAACCATGTTTAAACCTTAGACAAATACCAACAATCTCTACCTTTGTCTAAGTGTTTAAACCTGAACCATTTTGCAGAGAACTTCGGGATCCAAACTCATCTTGAGTCATCAATCAACTGAATCCAATCCTAAGAAGTCCAAGGCAATGATTGGACCTTCTTAGAGGTAGAACCTTGGTGCCTAAATCTACAGGACTTTCCTCTGTGGTATTCTTATCAACATGAATGCATCATTTTGTACTATTTTCTGGAATGTAATGATACTGAACATCCATATGCTTCGTCCCCTCATGGAACATCGGATTCCTCCATAAGTGCCTCGCACTTTGGCTATTCGAAGACACCACAACCTGATCTTTTAGGACCTCCCACTCATCCAACAACCCTTTGCACCCCATAGCATCCTTTATGGCTTCTATAGCCGCTATGTATTCTGCTCCGGTTGTTATAAGTGCTACTATTGGCTGCCACTGAGCCTTCAAATACCTCAGCAACCACTTCATCCCAAGCCAATGCTTCTTTTTGGGATTACTCATAAATTTGCTGAGAACACCCATTGCCCAAGAAACCCTCAACCAGTTTCTCTCCTTTTCTTGGATTATACACATCGCAAGGATTTTTTGTGTAAGGCTGAGATCCTTCCTCTCGAACTCCTCATTGAGTTGAGATGTAAACCTTTTCATCCTCTCCCTGCTGTTCCAAACCAACAGCACATCATCGACATAGATGAGGATACTCACCATCTTCTCCACCTTGTGTCCAGATGAGAAAGTTTCTGTGAAACCTATGTCTTCTCTTCTTGTGAACCCATTCGCCACCAGCCTAGCCTTGTTTCGGACTTTATCTCTTGGAGGGTACCCTTCTTTGATCTTGTAAGTGCACTTACATTCCACAACTCTATGATTTCCTAGAATTTTTACCAATTCCCAGAAGTTGTTCTTCCTCAAATAGTCTATTTCTTCCTCCATAGCTAGCTGCCACTTTGATGAATCCTTACACTCCATGGCATCTGTGTAAGTCTCTTGTTCACTTATCTCTCCTTCTATCCAAGGAGCTTCTGCATCCACAAACCCATATCTTGAAGGTGGTCCGACCAGCCTTCCTTCCCGGTCTCTTATGAGCTGGTAGTCATTTCGACTTGCTGCATCAACCTCTTCTTGTTCAGTCTCTTCTTTAGTTTATTGAGCTTGGCCTTCATTTAAGGGCTCTACCTGGTCCAAACCCTCTTACCTTCCTTGATCTACCTAAACTGAATCTTCCTTGATGCTATGCTCCACAAGAACCAAACTGGTTTGCTCGCTAGCCCCTTCAGGGTTAGTTTTCTCCAAGTAGGGAAATAATAATTCATTAAAATTAACATCCCTACTTATTATGAGTTTCAATCCTTCTTTCTCTAAGGACCACAACCTATACCCCTTAGCCCCTTCCCCATATCCTAGAAACACGCACTTTCTAGATCCTGGGCTAAGTTTAGCCTCCTTTTGATGTGCATATGCAGCACACCCAAAAGTCCTAAGGTTGTCCAACTCAGGGGGTTTTCCACTCCAAATTTCCATGGAAGTCTTGAGCTCTATAACTCTAGAGGGTGATCTCTTCACTAAGTATACAGCTATAGCCATAGCTTCTCCCCAAAAATATTTTGGGTAAACCGGATCCATTTAATATGCACCTAACTTTCTCCATAAGGGTCTTATTCATCCATTCAGCAACTCCATTTTGCTGAGGGGTTTCCACAACCATCCTATGTCTTAGAATGCCATTTAACCTACAGAATTGATCAAGTTCTTGGTTAAAAATTTCTAAATCATTATCGGTTCTTATCCCCTTAACTACTCTACCCATTTGAGTCTCAACCAGCCCTTTCCACACCACTAATTTATTCAAGGCATCCGATTTATTTCTAACCAAATAAACCCACACTCTTCTTGAATAATCATCAATTAAAGACAGAAAGTAAAAGTTACCTCCCTGTGTTGGTGTCCTTGCTGGTCCCCAAAGGTCCGCACGAATGTAGTCAAGAATGCCCTTAGACTTGTGCACTCCGGTGTTGAAGCTGACCCGGTGTTGCTTCTCAAGAACACAACACTTGCAGAAATCAAGTTCCTCTACTTTGTCTCCATTAAGTAGGCCATCCTTGCTGAGAACTTGCAGGCCCTCTTCTTTCATATGTCCCAAGCGAGTGTGCCAAAGGGCTGTCCTATCCATCTCAGCCATCAAGCTTATTGCTTGATCATTGATTTCAGTCTCTCCGATCATCTCATAAAGTCCATTGTTTCTTGCTGCCTTGATCACTACCAAGGATCCCTTGGCTACCTTGATCTTTCCTCCCTCTATCTTGCATGTGTACCCCATGGAATCCAGCTACCCCAATGAGATCAAATTCCTCCTCAAATCCAGGAGATACCTCACATTTTCCAGCAGCTTTGTCATTCCATCAAACATCCTCACCTAGATGTCTCCTATGCCTCTCACTTGGTAAGAAATATCATTCCCTAAGAAATCATTGGTTTCCTTGAAATTCTTGAACCAACTCTGGTGAGGGCACATGTGATGAGTGCACCCGGAATCCAAGATCCATTTCCTACTGCCTTCTTGCCCCTTGCTCACACCCGAGCACACAACAAGAACATCATCATCTTGCTGTTCTGTTTTGGCAACCGAAGCCTCTCCATTCTTGGTATGGCTTCCTCCTCTATCCCTTGTCATTTTCTTGCAATCTTTCTTGACATGACCCTCCTTATGGCAGTAATAGCAACTCTTCCTTCCAAATCTTAGTTTGGAATGCATTCTCCCATGGTTTTCTCCTCTACCTCTGTCCTAGTAGTAGCCATGCATGCTGCTGTGCACTCTCCCATGGCTCTCTCCTCTACCTCTGTCCCTGTAGTAGCCATGTATGCTGTTGTGCACTATCCCATAGCTCTCTCCTCTACCTCTGTCCCGGTAGTAGCCATGCATGCTGCTATGCACTCTCCCATGGCTCTCTCCTCTACCTCTGTCCTGGTAGTAGCCATGGTTGCTGCCATACCGAGTTACTGGCTTTCTTTTAAAGAACAGCCCTTTACCATTTGATGCACTCCTTATCTTGGCATCAAAATTATCTTGCAACTCTTTCTTAGGATCAAATTTAAAAGCAAAGATTTGTTTACGAAGATACCTCTTATCCAGGAGACTCTTGACAATAAATAACTCATCTAGTTTCTTCCATATTACAGCTAGATCTTCCGAGTCTCCGCACTCCCTTGTGACATTATCCGACATGTGCAAGAAAATGGTGCTGTAAGCCATATTCTTCATCTCAATCTGCTGGTCATCCGTGACACTTGCTAGAAAAACATCATCTTCTCCAATAACCAAGTCCACTTTCTGTTGCACAAGAACCTCCTTGATCTTCCACTTGCACAGGGAAAAATCTCCTTTTCCATCAAACTTCTCAATATCGAAATTTGAAACCATCTTGCGGATGAGATCCCTGATTTATGCACTACGCACAAATGCTTTCTTCAACCTCAAGAACACAGATCGAAGATGGATCTTAACATCATTCTTGAATCAACCTTCAAAAACACGACCGGATCTTGATCTTTACACTGTTCTTGAATCACCCAAGAAGTTAATCTTTGATTCTTAGAGTCTTGGCTCCGTCACCTTCTACTTCTTGCTCCGATAACCAGCTGTACAGCTCTAATACCACTGCCCAAAGCTCTGATACCATTGTTGGAAATCACCTTCACAAGATGCCCAGGTGGTGATCTTCCAAACACCTAAGTCTAGAATGACTTGTAGAAAGAAATATAGCAATCGAACATAAGAACAGGAAATCAAAGAAAAAAAGAAGACAAACAATTGTTATCGAGGTTCGGCAATGTGCCTACGTCCCTGTGAGTTCCTCTGAACTCTCTACACTAAATCAATGGTTCTTTACAATTCAGCAACCCTCTCCAAGAAACCTCAAGTTCTTGAAGGAACCAAGAAGAGAACTAGAAAGTGATAGACCTATTACAATGCTTTCTATCAATTCTATACTACCCTCTCTTCTTTACAACCAACCTCACTACAAAGAGTCCCTCTTGTGTTTTGTGTCTTTGCACTCTCACACAATTCTCTCTTGTATTACATTTGATCTCACACAATGTCACAACAATGATTCTTCTCTTGTATGAAAAATGAGGCTAGGGAACTCCTTTTATAACCATCCACTTCTTGGACATTCTTGTGTGTCATTCTCCACCCTTAGATCTTGATGACCACTTAACCATGGCCTTCCATCAATCCTAAGTGGTGCTGTGCATTTTAACCTTGCATTCACGCACCTAAGAGAAGGCTAAAGCATGCTGTCCATGTATGGCGGCCAAAGCTGCAGCGCCGTACTGCAGCTTTGAGTTTCTGTCCTTTATGTTATTCCTGCCAGGTTCCAGCGCTATGCTACAGCTTTGAGTTGTTGTCGCCTTCATATAACACCCTTCTGCTTGTATGCAAAAGTGCGCACACTAGTGCGCATGGCCTTCCCTTGCTCCAAAATGAAGCACACACATGTGTGCAGCCTTCTAACTTGCTGAACTTTGATCCTCCACCTTTGGTTTAGAATTTAACCATCTTTGAACCATGTTTGGACCTGTTCAAACCTTAACTATATTTGAACCATGTTTAAACCTTAGACAAATACCAACAATATTTACCATCAATACTCCTCTATCACTGATACTCAACTGCATTCTCATTCCTCTCAATTCTACCATCAAGCTAATATCATGAGTCCCAATAGCAGCTAATCTCCTTGTAGATTTTATACTCAATGTATTAGCTATACATTAGCCTTCTCTGGATGATAATGAATTGTACAGTCATAATCACTAATCAACTCCATCTACTTTCTTTGCCTCAAATTCAAATCTTTCTGGATAGGTAAATGCGTCAAACTTTTATGATCAATAAAAATTTCACAAGTGGCTCCATACAGATGATGTCTCCAAATCTTCAAAGCCAAAACTATTGCAGCCAATATCTCATGGTTCTTCAATTGCCTAGAAGCATAAGCTATAACTCTCCCATGTTACATTAACACACATCCCAACCCTTGATGTGATGCATCATTATATACCACAAATCTTTCATCACCAGAAGGAAGCATTAATACCGGAGCAGTGGTCAATTTCTCTTTCAACAATTGGAAACTCCTCTCACATTCTTTTGACTACATAAACTTCACTTTCTTCCTGGTCAATCTGGTCAATGGTCCAACAATCATAGAAGAATTATGGATAAACCTCCTATAATAACCAGCCAACCCCAAAAAGCTTCTAATTTCAGTCACACTAGTGGGTCTTTCCCAATTCAATACTGCCTCTACTTTCTGTGGGTCAACTGCTATATCATCTTCTGACACAACATGCCTCAAGAAAGATATTTCACTCAACCAAATCTCACATTTAGAGAATTTTGCATACAATTTCTCTTTTCTTAGAATAAGCATGCATCAAATGAAGATCCAAAAACAGTTAAGTCATCCATAAAAACTTCCATGTAATTTTCAACCACGTCACTAAAAATGCTCATCATGCAAAGTTTAAAAGTAGCAGGTACATTACACAATCCAAATGTCATTATATGAAAAGCATAAGTACCAAAGGGACAAGCGAAAGTGGTTTTATCTTGGTCTTCTAATGCAATTTCAATTTGATAATAACCAGAATAAACATCCAAGAAACAGTAAAAAGGATAACCAGCTACACACTAAAGAATTTGATCGATAAAAGGGAGGGGAAAATGGTCTTTCCAGGTGGTAGTATTCAATTTTCTATAATCAATGCACATCTGCCACTGATAAGAGCCATAAAATACATCTCAACGATGTTTAATTGTTAGCATTTTATGATTCTTCTCGGTCTTTATTGCACTTTTATGTGTTGATAACTCTTAAGTAATATTATTGGACCACTAACTTATTTCAGTGCATTTTTAGGTATTTTAAGTTCAAAAGAGATGGAAAAGCTATCATTATTTGAAGTACAATGACTCAATGAACTCCAGAGTAAAGGTTCACAAGCACTTGGAAAGGAGTTTCACTAAATTGCCAGAATTACCGGTATAGATCAATCATCTTTACAAATTAAACTGTATTGATGCAAGAAGAACCAGGAGATGAGCCATATATGCTTAAAATGGTCAAGAAGTCTATTTTCTAGAGAATTTTACAGCTCATCAAATTTATTTTTCTAGAGAAAGTTATGGCAGTTTTAGTAGACAAATGTCAGTCTAGAACAGCACCAGCAATCACCGTGGCCAGCACCGCGGTGCCTGCCCAGAAACCTCCACATCTTACCCAACAGCCAACACCATGGTGCTCCTCAGCTAGCACCACGGTGCCCAGAAGCTCGCCCAGCCAAATTATGTCTAGCACCACAGCGCCCATACAACAGCACCACAGCGCGCACACGCTTTTCTTCTCCGAGCTTTGACTTAATTAGGATTTTAATGACTTTTTAAACCCTAAAACACCCTTGGACCTTGTGAATTATAAATAAACCACTTAGGGTTTGATATTATTATTATTAAAGACATTGATTAAAGGTCGGAGGCTAGGGAAAACATCATGAAGGCTGCCACACTCTCCCCCATGGCCAACTAATCTCCAAGCAAGGCAAAGGGATGAATCCCTAGGTGTAGTTGTTCTTATTTTCTAGTCTTGATTCATTGCAGTTTGGATTTATTATCATTAAAAATTATTATGATTTATTCTTTAATCTAATTAGAAGATTTTCTCTTAATCCGGTGATTGTATGCTTCTCTTAGATATAAGTCTAGTAATGCTCTTCTTATGTCAATCTGTTTGGATGTGATTGAGTCCGGTAGACTTCTCTTTTAGGTTTGTCCATTACTGAGATATTTTCATTAAAGATATATTGTCGTTTCTTGATAAACTTATAGGATATGTCATGTGTGCTTAATTCGAAAGAACAATTCATATCAATTACATTAGGGTTTATATATGTGCTTTAATTGAATATTTGCCGATTACTTGTTTGGGATGTGAAACTTACAATCGAAATAAAAACAACTGAATCAAGAATAGAATAAGGCAACGAACCTAGGGAGGATTCCCAGACCCTTGTTGTTCTCTATTATATTTACACAATTATTTCACACTACTTCAAACTCAGATTTTCTCATTTAACTTTTATCGTTCGTTTTAAGGTTTGCACTTTCTCTTGTAGTTAGTTTGTCTCCCTGTGGAATCGACACCCCAAAGCCGTGCTACAACTACCGCATTATACTTTGGGCGTACTCAAATTTTGGCGCCGTTGCTGGGGAGATGCACTTAACTCAAGGAAGACTGTCAACCTTGAGACATGACGGTAGAAGAGTTGTAAATAGTTTTTCTTTTCAGCAGCTGTAAAGGCAGTAACTTCGTTCCTTCTTTTAGCTTGCTGCATTAATTTTTATTTTGTTTTATTCTTTCTTTTTATAATATTTTTTTTCCATTATTTTGTTACCTTGAATGCAAAGACATAGAGATGCTTTGGGTAGATTTGCTTGTAGGCCTGTGCTAGAGTCAAAATTAAATTCCTTTCTAAATCCCTTATTTGACAGTCCATCTAGTCCCGAAGACATGAGTAAACATGAATATCAACCCCCTAGGACCCTTCAGGATTACCTCAACCCTACATACACAGCCACACTTTCGAGCCAATGTGCACATTAGAGATGATACAGTTACTCCCTACATTCCATGGCTTGGAAAATGAAAAACCATATGTGCACATTAGAGAGTTTTAGGAAATAGTTGCGACTTTTCATAGTCAAGATGAAACTCATGACATTATTAAACTTAAGTTCTTTCCTTTCGCCTTGAAGGACAGAGCTAAGAGTTGGCTATACTCACTGAGACCACGATCTATTGGGTTGTGGGCTGAGATGACTCGAATTTTCTTTAATAAATACTTTCCCCAACGTAAGACCAATGCTTTAAAAAGGCAAATCTCCACCTTTGCACAAAAGGATAGCGAGACTTTGTATCAGTCCTATGAGAGATTTAAGGAGTTATTGAGTATGTGCCCTCACCATAGGTATGAGAGTTGGTGCTTAGTGAGCTATTTTTATGAGGGACTTACATATAGATTCGTAAAGATGATGTGTAATGGTGAGTTTTTAGAGAAAGATCCTGATGAGGCCATAGAGTACCTCAATGAGCTTGCTAAAAAAGTTCACACTTAGATTGGACATAGTGCTACTGAAAGCACAAATAGGTCACGACCTATAGGGAACTCAAATTATGGTGGAATTTACCATCTTAGGGAAGAGGAAAACCTAAAGGCTAAGGTCGAGATGCTCACTAAGGAACTAGATGTGTTAAAGACTAAGGGCTTACAGCAAACACACGTAGCTAATCATGCAAGGTCCTTTGAACCATGTTTTGTGTGTGGCGGGGTAGATCATCTCACCTAAGAATGTCCCACATTTGTGAAGATGAGAGCGATGTATGAGGAACAATGTAATGCCTTAGGTATGTATAAGAAGCCTCTCTCACCTTTCTCTGATACCTAAAATTCGGAGTGGCGGAATCACCCCAATCTTAGCTGGAAATCTGAAAACCAGCCACCTACACAACCCCCTAGATCATATCCTGCACAATATCATGCACATGTATCTTCTAGGAGTCCTTTAGAAGAAACTTTACATGCTTTTATTGAGGCCCAGGGGAAGACTAATCAAAGGCTTGAATCTTTAATTGTGCAGGTTTTTGAAGAATATAAGGATTTAAATAACCAAGTGTGCAAGTTGATTAGCTACATGAGTGTGACTGAGCAAGGTAAGTTCCCTTCTCAAGCTCAGTCCACACCCCATGGTCAACATCTAGCACAACAGAATTTGAAAGAGGTGAATATCATTGAGACACTGAGTAAGTCATTACACATCCCAACAACGAAAAAATTAGAGGATGTGGACGAAACCCACCAAGCATGCATGATTGACTCATTCATGGAAAAGGTCCAGAACCTTAATCCATTGGAGTCCACCTTCATCCATGGCTTCATAAGAGCATGTATCGAGCCAGAATTTACGAATATTACTGATGACATCCTTGAGGCCTCTACAAAGCATATGGGCACCGAATTTGGCAGTGAAGCAATGGCTGGTGCATTCAACCTATGTTTTTCAAAGAGGGAATAAAAGTGTTTGCCTGAAGACATAAAACTTAGCGCTCATGGGAGGCAACCCACAACATATCATTTTATTTTTACTATTTTTCATATTTCTTTTTCTTATTTATTATTATTATTTTGCTGTTTTCCAGTTTTACTTTCGTATTTCTTTTTCAGGGAAAAATATATGAAGCAATTCAAATGGTGGAGCACAATTTTCAGCTTCTGTGCACCTTCGGCTACAAAAGGAGTTTCCATTACTCTTTCTTTTACATTGTGGTCAATGCAATTTTTAAGTTGGGGGTAGAGGAAATGCATCTCTTTGTTTCCATATTCTTTATTTCCATACATTTTTTTCTTTTTCCATTGAACTGCTTGGTGTCATTTTCCCTTCTTGTTTGTTTTTAGTATGCTTGGTGTTAGCCTTAGAGTTAATTCACATATCAATGATATGAACCTAATTGAGATAGCATACAGTATTTAGAAGAAGTTAAATTTTGTTTCGGTTTGAGAATAATTTAAGTGTCAATCTTGATTTGGTTTGAGAATCTAGTTTGTGGTAAGATTGTATGATTAGTCTAAACATTTAAAGAAGTTTCATGTGTGATTACTTTGTGAATATTTTTGCGGTCTTGTCAAGCTCTATAACTTACTTGATAACCACTTGAGGCGAATTCCTAGAATGCACATTACTTAGGATATGATATAGGCCATTTTTGGACCGTTTGAGCCTTTCGAACTTACCATTGCTATATTTATCACTAGTCACCTATTTGAGCCTTTTTCTTGAAAAATAATTTGAGCCTTATTTCTTTCAATAGCCCATTTACTCATCTTTATGAGCCTAAGAAAATATTTTATCCTTACCTTTCTCTTAAAAGAACTTCGCTATGCATATTTGTTGAGGAGCACTTAAAAGGAGTAAGGATGGGAATATAAGAAAATATCTCTACCATAGCCCAAGTACATTAATGGAGATAAGTTGGGGGTTGTGGAAAAGAAAAGAATGAAAAGGGAGGTGAATGGTCTTATGCCAAAATACAAAAGAAAAGAAAATAGAAGTGAATTATAGTAAAGAAAGAAGAAAAGAAAAGAAAAGTGGTGATTTGAGAAAAATGCTCGAACAAATAGTTGAAAAAGTTGGGTGATGAAGTAAGGTTATCTAGTGCTTAAAAGAGGTTGTGTTTAAAGCTAAGAGATTGAGTTCTTTTACTTGTCAATCCTTCCTATTCTTTCTTAAACTTTACCTTAGCCTAACGTTACAAGCTTATTAAGACCTATTGATCCAATGTAATGTGATTTTTTCTACAATAGTGGAGAGTGATTTTAAATGTAAGCCTATGGAGCTTGTTTTTGTGATTAATGTCACGAAATTTATCATATTTTAGAGGCTAAGACTTGTATTCATGAACCTTATGCATAAAATCATCCGGATGTTCGGATTAATGGATTGTAGTAAGATGGATGTTAAGAGTCAATAATGATTTTAAGATTAATGTTTGGATTACTTTCGAACTTGGGTGAAATTTAATGATTCTATGCGCCGTGTTTTTTGTGCAATTTTTGAGACAAAAGTGAATTACTCTTAGTTTAACACTAACATTGCTTTACTTTATTTCGATTCCCACCACGAATTTCATCTTTTATTTCCACTTGAATTGCTAGGGACTAGCAATAAGCTAGTTAGGGGTTGTGATAAAAGCCATAAAATGCATCTCAACGATGTTTAATTGTTAGCATTTTATAATTCTTCTCGGTTTTTATTGCACTTTTATGTGTTGATAACTCTTAAGTAATATTATTGGACCACTAACTTATTTCAGTACATTTTTAGGTACTTTAAGTTCAAAAGAGATGGAAAAGCTATCATTGCTTGAAGTACAATGACTCAATGAACACCGGAGTGAAGGTTCACAAGCACTTGGAAAGGAGTTTCACTAAATTGCCAGAATTGCCCGTTCAGATCAATCATCTTTGCAAATTAAACTATATTGATGCAAGAAGAACCAGGAGATGAGCAATATATGCTTAGAAAGATCCGGAAGTCTATTTTCTGGAGAATTTTACGGCTCATCAAAATGATTTTCCTAGAGAAAGTTATGGCAGTTTTAGTAGACAAAGGTGAGTCCAGAACAACACCAGCCAGCACTGCGGCCAGCACCGAGGAGCACCGTGGTGCCCAGAAGCTCGCCCTGCCAAATTATGCATAGCACCACAGCGCCCATACAGCAGCACTGCAGTGCGCACATGCTTTTCTTCTCCAAGCTTTGACCTAATTAGGATTTTAATGACTTTTTAAACCCTAAAACACCCTTGGACCTTGTGTATTATAAATAGACCACTTAGGGTTTGATATTATAATTATTAAAGACATCAATTAGAGGTTGGAGGCCGGGGAAAACATCATGAAGGCTGCCACACTCTCCCCCATGGCCAACTAATCTCCAAGCAAGGCAAAGAGATGAATCCCTAGGTGTAGTTGTTCTTATTTTCTAGTCTTGATTCATTGTAGTTTGGATTTATTATCATTAAACGTTGTTATGATTTATTCTTTAATCTAATTAGAAGATTTTCTCTTAATCTGGTAATTGCATGCTTCTCTTAGATATAAGTCTAGTCATGCTCTTTTTATGTCAATCTGTTTGGATGTGATTGAGTACTGTAGACTTCTATTTTAGGTTTGTCCATTACTGCGATATTGTCATTAAAGATATATTGTCGTTTCTTGATAAACTTATAGGATAGGTCATGTGTGCTTAATTCGAAAGAGCAATTCATATCAATTACATTAGGGTTTATATATGTGCTTTAATTGAATATTTGTCGATTGTTTGTTTGGGATGTGAAACTTGCAATCGAGATAAAAACAACTGAATCAATAATAGAATAAAACAACGAACCTAGGGAGGATTCCCGAACCCTTGTTGTTCTCTATTATATTTACATAATTATTTCACACTACTTCAAACTCAAATTTTCTCATTTAACTTTTATCGTTCATTTTAAGGTTTGCACTTTCTCTTGTAGCTAGTTTGTTTCCCTGTGGAATCGACAACCCAAAGCCGTGCTACAACTACTGCGTTATACTTTGGGCATAATCAGCCACCCAGTCACAAGTTTTGTAGGGACTAACTCTCCCAGGTCATTCTTCACACAGTAACACCTGACTTTTTAGGAATGACCTGTGTAGGACTTACCCATTTATTATCAGCTATGGGATATATGATTCCCGCATCTAATAGTTTCAACACTTGATTTTTCACAACTTCTTTCATAGTGGGATTAACCCTACGCTGGGGTTCTCTACGAGGGCTAGTTCCTTCATCCAAATTAATTTTATGAGAACAGACCAGGGGACTAACACCTTTTAAATCAGCCATGCGCCATCCTAAGGCTGACTTATGTTCACTTAGGGTCCGAATTAATTTCTCACCTTGAGACTCAGACAATTCAGATGAGATAATTACAAGAAAAGTATCACCTGGACTGAGGAAGACATGTTTTAAACCCTTAGGTAGAGGTTTCAATTCAACTTTGGGTGCTTCCTCACTTAAGGGAATTTGTTTCTCACTTCTTTCAGGCAACTCCTCAAACTTCGGTTGCCATGCTCGAGTGCCATAATCCTGAGTTTTATCAAAAATATCACAAATATCAATTACATCAGATGGATTATTAATGGAATCAAACTCAGAAGTAACAAGAAAATACTCAAGGGGATCAAAATCATGAGCTATAGAAACTCCACTATCGATGAGTGACTCGATCATGTCTAACTAGTGGCTCTCGTCATCATCTTCTGGCTATTTTGCAACATTAAAGATGTTCACCTTGAGGGTCATGTTTCCAAAGGATAGCTTCATGAGCCCATTCCTGTAATTAATAAGAGCATTTGCAGTGGCAAGGAAAGGCCTACCCAAAATCAAAGGAATTTTAGAGGTAGTGTCAACAGCAGAGGTAGTGTCAAGGATTAGGAAATCAACAGGATAATAAAATTTATCAATTTGAATTAGAACATTCTCTACCACACCTCGGGGTACTTTGACTGAACGGTCAGCCAATTGCAATACCACAGCAGTTGGTTTGATTTCTCCCAACCCCAACTGCAAATAAATAGAAAATGGCATTAGATTCACACTAGCTCCTAAATCTAGCAATGCTTGTCCAACTTCATGATTTCCAATACTGCATGCAATTGTTGGACAGCTAGGATCCTTATATTTGGGAGGAATCCTCTGCTCAATTAGAGCACTAACTTGCTCTGTTAGGAATGCTGTCTTCTTCACATAGTGCTTCCTCTTAACTTTACACAAATCCTTAAGAACTTTTGCATAAGTAGGAATTTGTTTAATCACATGCAAAAGAGGAAGATTGATTTTTCCTTGCCTTAGATTCTCTAGGATTTCATTATTTAGGTCCAGAGTTTTCTTGCTTGATTTTAACGCTTGAGGGAATGTGTTGGAGCGATTATCTACCTAAATAAATAAGCAAATAACCGTTCTAGTTTTATTTGCAAGTGCACAAGGTCTGTGGTAGCATAATGTGCAAGTGCGAGATCATTTCCACAGGGATTGGTGAATTTCATTTTAGAATTAGTTTCTTTAAGTTAAAAAAGAGAAATAGCAGTTTGATTGTAAGTGAATAACAATAATGAGAACATAGGGCTACGATATCCACCACTAATTATACTTTCCCACTAACTAAGGTTTCAGTGCTATAGCCTTATCATGAATATCTAATGGTTGCCAACCTAAGGGCTTGGTCTACACCTTAGGCTATTGATCTCCCTATGCAACGAGTTAGGCATGGTGTATACTCTAACTCTTTTCTCTCTTAAGGGATTCAACATGGGTGTATACTGAGTTGTTCCTTAAGAGAGTATGAGGGCTGTGGAGATCGGCAACCACACTGGACCTAGGGCTTGGTCCGCACCCAGTTTCCCATGCTGATTAACCCGAGAATCCGGTGTGGATATCCCTTGTTACTAATGTCAAACCCAGGACTCAGTCATCCAAATTGATTCGACTAACCTATCCATACCACATGCATACGTTGATCAGGCACATACATATGAGGAATGTAAATATAAACAGGTATTAATCAAGTTAAATATTCTAATAAGGCTATAGCAAAGATAATCAATGAATGAATATGTGGAAAAGCATAACTAGGGCTTCAATCAAGCCCTATAGGAGTTTAGTTACACATACTAAGTAAAGTAAACATGCTAAATATAATTAAAACAAATAGAAAACTAAAACCGAAGAAGCTTCGGGAGACGAGTCGTCAATTCCTCTCCTAAGCTCTCTATTTTGAATCTCTAACAAAAGGTATGGTTTATGTGTTTTACAGGGCTATTTATAGGGTCCTTATGGTGTCCCGAAACCCTAAGTTCCTATTTGGAGTTAGAAGACTTCTTTCCAATTCTGGCTCTGCCACCTCTAGAGTAATTGCGCTCGAGTGTGCGCTTGAGCCTTCTTCAAGTGCGCTCGTGTGCTTATACGCTTGATCACAAGGGAGGTGCACTTGCTGGAAGGCAGAACTTGGCTTTTGCTTCTAAAAGCTCCATTTTGTTATCTTTTTGCCTAAGTCCTGTGAAAAACACACAAAACACGAAAGTGAAGTATAATCTACTAAAATAGATAAGTAAAAAGTCTAACAAGTGTAAATTAAGAGGCTTAAATATGGCTATTTAAGCACTTATTAGAATGGTGTTTTAACATGACTCTTTGTGACCTCAGGGTCCTTGGGCAGCTCGGCATCACTACTATCTTGTCCCTTCTCCACATCCTCTGATTTGTTCATTGTTGGGATGTGTAATGACTTACCACTTCGTGTCACAATGGCATTCACATCTTTCAGATTCTCTTGCGCCATGTGTTGACCATGGGGTGTGGACTAACCTTGAGAAGGGAACTTACCTCGCTCATTCACACTCAAGGAACCCATCAATTTGGACACTTGGCTCCTTATTTCCTTGTTTTTTTCAACAACTTGCGTAATCAATGCTTCACATCTTTGGTTTGTCTTACCCTATACCTCAATAAAAGCATGCAAAGTATCTTCTAAAGAAATCCTAGAGGATGAAGGTGCATGATATAGTACAAGGTATGATCTAGGGGGTTGTGCAAGCGACTGGTTTTCAGACTTCCAACTAAAATTGGGGTGATTGTGCCACCCCAGATTATAGGCATTAGAGAAGGGTGCCAAAGGCTTCTTGTACATGCCTAAGGCATTACATTGTTCCTCATAAATCCCTCTTATATCAACAAATATGGGACACTCTTGGGAGGGATAACCTACCCCGCCGCATACAAAACATGGTTCCAAAGACTCTGCGTGATTAGCCACGTGTATTGGCTTTGAGCCCTTAGTCTTTAACATATCTAACTCCCTAGTGAGCATCTCAACCTTAGCTTTTAAGTTGTCCTCTTCCCTAAGATGGTAAATTCCACCACCACTTGGGTTTCCTACAGGTCGTGACCTATTTGTGCTTTCAGTAGCACTAGGTGCAGTCTAAGTGTGAGCTTTTTCAACAAGCTCGTTGAGGTATTCTATGGCCTCATTAGGATCTTTTTGTAAGAACTCACCATTACACATCATCTCCACAAATTGGCACTCTCTTTATGTAAGTCCCTTATAAAAATAGCTCATTAAGCGCCAATTCTCATACCCATGGTGAGGACACATACTCAACAGCTCATTAAATTTCTCCTAAGACTGATACAAAGTCTCATTGTCCTTTTGTGCAAAGGGAGAGATTTGCCCTTTTAAAGCATTGGTCTTATGTTAGGGGAAGTATTTATTAAAGAAGACCTGAGTCAACTCATTCCATGATCCAATAGATCATGGTCTCAGTGAGTATAACCAACTCTTAGCTCTATCCTTCAAAGCGAAAGGAAAAAACTTAAGTCTCACGATGTCATCAGTTGCATCTTAACTATGAAAAGTCGTAACTACTTCCTCAAACTCCCTAATGTGCACATATGGGTTTTCATTTTCCAAGCCATGAAATGTAGGGAGTAATTGTATCATCCCTATTTTAAAATCTTGTTGGCGAGTATTGGCTATAAACATGATGCATGATGGTGTGGCTATTCGGCTAGGATGCAAGTAATACTTAAGTGTCCTAGCAACATTCTCATTGGGGTTATCAGCCATGTTAACAAAATCCTATAAATTCTTGTTTAGGGGTGCACTATGGTTTGATCTAGGCAAGGTTTCACTAATGAATGTGGCAAGAGAGGGTAACTCTATTTCGGGTCCTCTAATGAATCTACCTCGCGAATCTCTCGATCTAAGCATACACCAAAGGAATTAGAGGGGAAATAAATAAAATAGAATAACAAAAGAAAATCACAGAATCAAAACAAAGAGAAAAGAACAATACTACCGTCTTGTCTCAAAGTTGACAATCTTCCTTGTACTTCAGCATGTTTCCCCGGTAACAGCACCAAAATTTGATTACGCTCAAACTAATACGCAGTTATTATGTATAGTTGAGGTGTCGATCACTACAACGGAAAGTGTAAACCTTAACACGAACGATAAAGATCAAGTGAAAGAATCTGAGTTTTGATAATGAAGTAATGGGAAAAAGCTGTGTAAATATAATGAAAAATATAATAAAGAAATAATAAGGTTCTTGGAATCCTCCCTAGGTTCGTTGCCTTATTCTAATCTCGATTCAATTATTTTTATCTCGATTGCTAGTTTCACATCGCAAACAAGAAATCGGCAAATATTCAATCAAAGTATATGAAAACTCTAATGTAATGGCTACGAAGTACTCTTTACTTTCGATTTAAGCACACATGACCTATCTTATAGATTTATCAAGAAACAACAATATATCTCAATGAAAATATCACAGTAATGGACAAACCTAAAAGATAAATCTACCAAAATCAATTACATCTAATAATCTTGACATAAGAAGAGCATGACTAGACTTATATAGAGGAGAAAGATGCAATCACCAGATTAAGAGAAAATCTTCTAATTAAATCAAAGAGTAAATCATAACAATGTTTAACAATAAATCCGAACTACAACTGAATCAAGAATAGAAATAAGAACAACTACACCTAAGAATTCATCCTTTCGCCTTGCTTGGAGATTAGTTGGTCATGGGGTTCATGCTTGAACACCGTAATTTAGAAAAATGTAGCAGCTTTTTTGAGTTTTCCCGGACTGGTTTTATCAAACCCTAAGTGATCTATTTATAATACAAAAGGTTTCAGGGTATTTTCGGGTCTAAACTATCATTAAAACCCTAATTAGGAAATAGGGCATTGTGCTTGCGCCACGGCGCACACTAATTCAGGCCATGGCTCAAGCTTTTGACTGGCTTTCTTCAAGTTTTGGAGGCTGTGGCACACACTGCCAGGCCGTGACGCAAGGTGGAGGACTTTCTTGGTTTAAATGGTCAGGTTCTGGAGGCCACAGCATACACACTTGCTCTGGCTTAGTGAAGTTCGTGGAGGGCATGGCTCAACTCTTCCAGGCCGAGGCGCACACACTCTTTTTTCTATCCGAGAAGTTGATGGTTAAGGTGGGCGAGGCTTTAGGTTCTGGGCTGTAGCATGGAACACTAAAGACTTGGTTTCTCTTCATTTTGTCCTTCTGCAACCATACCCTCACTCTGATATGCATCGAAGCATCGTGTTTCAAGCTATGATAGCTTTCCATCTCTTTTAAACCCAAAGTACCTGAAAATGCATCGAAATAGATCAATAATCCAAGAATATCACTTTAGAGTTGTTAAGGTATAAAAGTGTAATTCAAACTTAGATCAACCCTAAAATGTTAACAAATAAGTACTATTAAGATGCATTTTATGACTCTCATCAGTGCCCAACTCGGTGCGCTTGATCATTGCTTTTATAACTCTGTGCTAGGAAGTGAGTGGCGTTATGTACCTTATCGTCTTCAAGGCCCACTTCCAGATCAGCAAGCATGGGCAGACTGGGTGGGTAGTGGTCAGCTCGAGGGCCAGGAAGAGTGTGCTGAAGAAGAAGTTGTCCTCCATAAAGAAGTGGAAGAGGTCGTTCTTTTTCAGCCGGAGTGTCGAGAGCTTCAATATCCCCCTCAGCCGGGGCTTAGATCGTGCTGAAAAATACAAGAAGCCGTACTTTTTGCACCGAGAGCAGGAGATATTGAAGGTGATGTTGACTATGCCTTTGGATGTTGAGGTTCTTTGTGACAACGAGAAGCTTCATAGGCGCGGCCTCTGCCCTCCCTGCCTTCCAGCGGACTTAGAGCATGGTAACCTTAAATACTTACTTAGTTTTACTTGTTGTTTGTTGTTCCTTCTATCTTCAAGTTACTAATGTTCCTTCTTTGTGCAAAGATGGAGATGGCTGCGCAAGTGAGGGAGAGGGCTAAGAGAATGGCCAAGGAAAAGAGATGGGCCTCGGAGGGGAAAAGCTCAACCCCGGAGTAGTAGAAGAAGAAAGGGTCGGCATCTAGCCCGATCCCCATCGCCGTGGAGAGCCCTCCGAGGTCTCCTGCCCCAGAGCCGCAGGCTGCTCTAGCGGTGCTTGTTCCTTCTCAGGGCCCTTCCTTGTCTAGGGAGGCATCCGGGGTTGCTGCTCCCTTCACGCCCTGGTGGGTGCTGAAGGTTGATGACTTGGTGTTCGCCCATCCAAGGGTGACCTGAGAACACCTTATCATGGGGATCCCTCTCCGTGATGTGGTGGAGATCACCCGGAGGCCCTTCGAGGAGTTGTGCTCGACCGTGGCGGCCATGACCTTATAGGTACGATCCTTCTTCTTCTCCTTTAATGTTTTAGCTTCCAATTTTCTAACTATTTTTTCTGACTTCTCTTGCATTTATTTCAGACTAGTGTCCTCGTTGGTGTCTTTTCTTGGCACAGTATGGATATGGTCGAGTGTCTGGGGGAGGCCGAGCAAAAGCTCGACGAGACCAGGGAGCTCGTCTGGGCATTGTTCTCCTCCCTCTAGGTGGCTGAGAGGGCCAAGGAAGAGGCCATCATGGAGAAGGATCAACGGTGTCAGGCTGAGGATGCCCTTAAGGCAGAGAGGGACATGGCCAGTGAGTTCGAGCGCCAGGTTCAGGAAGAAGCAGTAGTGACCGTGCGGAGGGCTGTAGAGGAGAAAGAGGCCTTGTTGGAGGAGGTCGGAGGCTAGTTCTTCGAGGGTCTCTATGAGGCCAAGAGAAGGGTCGAGTCTCTCTTCCCAGAGACTGACTTCTCTGGCCTCGAGCTGGAGTCTTCCTCAGAGAAGGGTGCCGCTGCTACTGGCGAGGACGCCGAGGACAAAACTGGAGCCGAGCCTCAGGAGGCCCCCGAGGGAGTGGCTCATTGGGAGGATTAGTATAGCTTTATTTTTCTGTTTTTGTACGCCAGGGTCGATAGTGCCCCTTTTTGTAGTCCAAACTGTTTGAATGAAATATTGATTTTTCGCAAACTCAAGTTTTTATTTCTTCATTTCTCGTTTTTATATTTTATGTTACAGATAAAACTTGCGGAGATTTTCTACATTCCAAGTGCATGGGACGAGCTTGCCATCTAACTCTTCAAGTTGGAAGGTGCCATCTTAGCAAACTTTTCGGATCCTATACGGGCCTTCCCAGTTCAGAACGAGCTTCCCCGTATCCTGAGGACGGGATACTTTGCTTTTCTTAAGAATGAGGTCGTGCAGTTTGAAATTCCTATTTCAAACTCATGAATTGTAGTATCAGGCGGTCCTCTGTTGATACGCAGCTAGACGGATCTGGGCTTTGTCTCGGGTTTCATCAATCAAATCGGTGTTCATTTGCAAGTGCTCCTCGTTGTTACTTCATTCAAAGTATTGCACGCGTATCGATGATATCCCAACTTCAAGGGGGATAACAGCTTTTGAACCATATGTCATGCAGAATGGGGTTTCCCCCGTTGGAGTACGAATGGTCGTTCGATATGCCCAAAGGACAATGGGGAGTTGGTCGGTCCATCGTTTATCCACTTTGTCGAGTCTTTTCTTGATACCTTGAAGAAGCATTTTGTTGGCCATTAGCCTATGGATATCCAATAGACGAGAATTGATACTCGATGTGGATATTTTCACAGAACATTTTGAACCGAGAGCTATCGAATTGCTTACCGTTGTTAGTGACCAACACTCGAGGTACACGGCTTGAGTTGGCTCGAGGTGTTGAGACGAGGCCAGCAGGGCTAAGTCCTCCGCTTTTGAGTTCTTTACTCATGGTACATGAGTTATTCGAAAAGTCTTGAACCTTGCAGTGAGCTCATTTGCCTTCTTAAGGTACTGGGCGATTTTTTCTCCTCTGGCCTCGAATTACCCCGTTACTTGACTTACCATAAGTCGTGAGTCACTATACACGTCCAGAATCTCGGCGGCCAATGCTTTTGCTAATTTCAGTCCCGTAAGTAGGGCTTCATACTCTGCCTCGTTGTTGGAGGTTTCGAATTCAAATCTTAAGGCGTACTCCACCACGAAGCTGTATGGGCTACAGAGGATGAGCCCTGCTCCGCTTCTCGAAGTGTTCGAGGATCCGTCTACATAAAGGGTCCATCTCGGAAGGGGCTTGTCTGGCACTGATCCTATCCCTGTGTTTGGATCTATAGAGAGAGTTGTTTTGACGATAAAGTCGGCCAGAACCTGGCCTTTGATTACCTTGCAGGAGTGATACCAGATATAGAACTCCCCGAGTTCTACTGACCATTTGACCATTCTTCCAAAAACATCAGTAAGCTAATTTCTCTATCGAGAGATACCTAATCTCCATTTCGTGGAGGGTCTTGTTGACGTAATAGATGGGTTTTTGAATGCCCTCCTCTTCTCGGATCAAGACGGAGGCCACGGTTTTTTGCCCGACCGATAGGTACATGAACAATTCTTCACTTGGGAGGGGCTTGGTTAAGAGCGGGGGCGAGCTTAAGTATTTTTTAGTTCTTCAAACGCTTCCTGACAGTCCTCTGTCCAGGCAAAATCTTTGACCTTTTTGATGGCTTTGAAGAAAGGAAGGCATTTTTCCACAGACTTGGACATGAAGCGGTTCAGGGCTGCTATTCGTTCGGTGAGCCGTTGTACTTCTTTCACAGTCTTAGAAGGAGCCATGTCTAGGATGGATCTTATCTTTTCTGAGTTAGCTTTTATCCCTCTCTGAGTAACAATGAAGCCTAAGAACTTTCTCCCTGTTACTCCGAATGCACACTTCACCGGGTTTAACCTCATCTTATGTCTGCGCAATACCGCGAATGATTTTTCCAAGTTGGAGTCGTGGTTTCGTGCCTCGGTGCTTTTGACTAATATGTCATCCATGTAGACTTCCATGTTTCACCTGATCTGATCCTCGAAGATCATGTTCACCAATCTTTGATAGGTTGCACCAGCGTTTTTGAGCTCGAAGGGCATGACTTTGTAGCAGTACAGTCCCTGATCGGTGATGAAGGCAGTCTTTGATAAGGACCTGGTTGTAGCTAGAATACACATCCATGAAAGAGAGGAGTTCATGCCCTGAGGCAGTATCCACCAGTTGGTTGATCCGAGGTAAGGGAAAACTATCCTTAGGACAGGCTTTGTTCAAATTGGTGAAGTCGATACAGAATCATCACTTGTTGCTGGCCTTTCGGACCATCACCACATTGGACACCTAGTCGGGGTATTTTTCTTCTCGGATGAAGCCAGCCTCAAGCAACTTGTGCACTTCGGTCTTGATGGTGACTTGCCGTTCTAGGGTGAAAGTTCTCTTCTTCTGAATGATGGGCTTGTGCTTTAGATCTACGTTCAGACAGTACTCGATAGTCCCAGGGTCGATTCCAAGTATATCTGACGCAGATCAGGCGATCAAGTCCTGGTTCTTCTTGAGGAGGGAGAGGAGTACCTCCCGATGGCTTTTGAGGAGATTAGATTTAATCTGGACAGTCCGGGAAGACTCCTCTCCGAGGGGGACCGAAGTTAGTTCCTCCATGGGCTGTCCCCTTGGAGTCTTTACCTCGTCTCTGAGGTCTTCCACTTTGAGAGGTAAGGCTTCAGTCTTCTTTCCTTCTTTGATGGTGATGAGAGTCATAAAATGCATCTTTACAGTACTTAATTGTTAGCATTTTAGGGTTGATCTAGGTTTGAAATACACTTTTATACCTTAACAACTCTAAAGTGACATTCTTGGATCATTGATCTATTTTGATGCATTTTCAAGTACTTCAAGTTCAAAATAGATCGAAAAGCTATCATTTTTTGAAGCACAATGACTCAATGAACACTGGAGTGAAGGTTCACAAGCACTTGGAAATGAGTTTCACTAAATTACCTGAATTGCCCGTACATATCAATCATTTTTGCAAATTAAACTATATTGATGCAAGAAGAACTAGGAGATGAGCCATATATGCTTAGAAAGATCCGGATTTCTATTTTTTGGAGAATTTTATGGCTCATAAAAATGATTTTTCTAGAGAAAGTTATGACAGTTTTAGTAGACAAAGGTCAGGCCTCTAGAACAGCATCAGTGTGAGCCGCGGCCTGGACCAGCCAAGGCCACGGTGCCCAGAACCTCCACATCTTGAACCACCAGCCAGCGCTGCAGTGCCCCTCAGCCCAGGCTGCGACACCCAAAAGCCACCCAACCTAAGCTGAAGGCAAGGCTGCGGTACCCATAAAGGAGAGCTGCAGCGCGCACATGTTTTTCTATCTCCGAGTCAGAACTTAATTAGGGTTTTAACAATAGATTAAACCCAAAAACACCCTTAGACCTTTGTACTATAAATAGATCACTTAGGTTTGAAGAGAGGACATCAATCAAAGGCTGGAAAACTCAAGGGAGGCTGCCACACTCTCCCCCATGGCCAACTAATCTCCAAGCAAAGTGAAGGGATGAATCCCCAGGTGTAGTTGTTCTTATTTTCTTTTCTTAATTCAGTTGTAATTTGGATTTATTGCTAAACATTGCTTATGATTTATTCTTTGCATAAACAATAAGAATTAAGGTTCATGTGACAGCTGTACTGTATGTTCTTCTTATTTTAGATTTTCTTAACCTGGTGATTGCATGCTTCCTCTCCATATAAGTTTAGTCAAGCTCTTCTTATGTCAAGTTGTTTGGATGTGATTAAGTCTGGTAGATTTATCTTTTAGGTTTGTCCATTACTGTGATATTTTCATATAGATATATTGTCGTTTCTTGATAAACCTATAGGACAGGTCGTGTGTGCTTGAATCGAAAGTAAAGAGTACTTCATAAGCAATTATATCAGGGTTTATATATGTGTTGTGATTGAATATTTGTCGATTACTTGTTTGGGATGTGAAACTTGAAATCGAGATAAAGACAATTGAATTGAGATTGGAATAAGGCAACAAACCTAGGGAAGATTCCCAGAACCTTTTCGTCTCCATCATATTTTCAATCTATTTACACAATTTTCTTATATTACTTTACAATCAAAATTCAGATTCTCTCACTTGATCTTATCGTTCGTGTTTAGGTTTACATCTTCTCTTGTAGTTAACTTGTTTCCTCGTGGGATCACACTTCAACTATACACAATAATCGCTTATTAGTTTGAGCGTAATCAAATTTTGACACCGTTTCCAGGGAAACGCGCTTAAGTACAAAGAAGATTGTCAACTCTAAAATGAGATGGTACTATTGTTCCTTTCTTTAAGTTTTTAATTTTCTATTTTTTTTTTTAATTTTGCTATGTTTTTATTACTTTTTAAACTCAGTTGGTGTATGCTTAGACCAAGAGATTCGCGAGGTAGGTTCATTAAGGGACCCAAATTAGAGATACTCTTTCCTCCCATGTCCGTTAGTGAAACCTCGCCTAGATTAAACCCTAATGTACACCCAACAGAGAATTTAAAAAATCTTGTTAACATGGCTGAAAACCCTAATGAGAATGTTGCTATGACACTTAAAGACTACTTGCACCATAGCCGAACGGCCACCCCATCGTGTATCATGTTCCCCCCTAATGTTCAACAACATGATTTCAAACCGGGCATGATCCAATTGCTACCAACCTTCCATGGGTTTGAGAATGAAAACCCCTATATCTATATTAGGGAATTTGAGGAAATAGTAGCAACCTTTAAAGGTAGGGCTGATATGGTAGACACTGTCAAACTTCGGTTTTTCCCCTTTTCACTTAAGGAAAAAGCCAAGGCTTGACTGTACTCGTTAAGGCCTAGGTTCATAGGTAGTTGGGATGAGATGACATAAGTTTTCTTCCAAAAATACTTCCCAACCCATAAGACCAATAATCTCAAGAGACAAATCTCAAACTTTGCACAAAATGAGAGCAAAACCTTATATCAAGTTTAGGAACGTTACAAGGACCTTTTGAATTCTTGTCCATACCATGGGTATGAGAGTTGGCGGGTGGTTAGCTACTTCTATGATGGACTTTTAAGTAGGGAAAGGCAGTTCATAAAAATGATGTGCAATAGGGATTTTCTTCAAAAAGATCCCGACCAAGCCATAGATTTCCTAGATGACCTATCGGAAAAAGATCACACTTGGACTGGACCAAATGCCATGGAAAGCACTAGAAGAAATCAATCTGCTTGGATTTACCAACTTAAGGAAGAGGACAGTTTTAGAGCTCGTTTAGAGGCCCTAACTAAGGAAATTGAAGCTTTAAAAACCAGAAATGCTAGAGCCCTGGAACCGGTTGCTAGGGTAGAGTCCTTTGAGCCTTGTTCATGTGTAATGGGGTAGATCATTTACCTAAGGATTGTCCAGTTTATTTTGAGATGAAGGAAGAGTGTAATGCTGTAGGTATACTCTTTGGGAAACCACACTCACCCTACTCTAATACCTACAATCCCGGTTGGAAGAATCACCCTAATTTTAGTTGGAGATCCGATATGCAACCTCCTGCCCACTCTAGTACCCAATGACAACTGGAAGTAACCTCATCTAATGCACCTCAACAATCTTTACCTTTGGAAGATATGTTTAAGTCGTTTATGCAGGTACATGCCAAGAGTGTGGAAGATCAAGGCAAGATAAATCAACGGTTGCTAGAGGAATAACAAGCGATCAAAGAGGAACAAAAGGTAATAAAGAGTCAACTCACCAAGTTGACTAGTTTCTTGATGATTCAAGAACAATGTCGGTTTCTTTCACAGCCATAACCTAATCCAAGGGGACAACATATGGCATAAACCTCTAATCCTGAAAATCAAAATGTTAAAGAGGTTAATGCCATAATCACCCGTAGTGGTAAGAGAATTGAGGGGCCCACTCTACCATCAAACTTGAGCAACAAAGATGAAGCCCCCAAGGAACAAGAGGCTCATGTTGATAATTCTCCACTGGTGCCTTTCCCTCAAGCACTCTTTAAACCTAAGGAGATAAATACAACACCAAAAGGTGAGATTCTTGAACAACTTCAGCATGTTAAAATTAATCTTCCTCTTCTTAATGTCATAAAACAGATTCCCAACTATGCTAAAGTCATCAAGGATCTATGCACACTCAAGAGGAAGCACAATGTGAAGAAGACAACATTCCTAATAGAGCAAGCAAGTGCAGTAATTGACAGCAAGACACCACCCAAATATAAAGATCCGAGCTGTCCAACAGTGGCTTGTCAAATTGGAAACAAATCTTGTGGCCAAGCATTACTAGATTTGGGTGCTAGTGTGAACCTCATGCCATACTCCATGTACTTACAGCTCGGTCTAGGTGAGATCAAACCAACCTCCATGGTACTTCAATTAGCGGATATATCGATAAGAAAACCAAGAGGTATTGTGAAAGATGTTTTGTTACAAATTGATAATTTTTACTATCCTATTGATTTTTTGGTTTTAGATACTGTTTCTACTCTAAACACGGAGTCAAAAATTCATTTGATACTTGGAAGACCATTCCTTGCCACTGCCAATGCCCTAATTAATTGTAGGAATGACCTAATGACATTATCATTTGGAAATATGACTCTAGAGGTAAATGTTTTTCGAGTCTCATGGCGGTCACATGAAGAGGATGAGTACATCAAAAATAATTTTAACTCTTCGGAATTCATTCCTAATAATTTTGAGTTCAATGATTCTTCAATTTATTCCCATGCCGTTAATGTTGTTAATGTTTTTGATAAGCCACAGGAATTTATTAAGAAATCTTGGCAACCATGCTTTGAAGAGTTGCTTAAGAGAAGTCACATGGATGCGGGAATCAAATACCCTACTGCTGATAGTAAATGGGCAACACCAAGAACACTTAAGTCATATGCAGTGGACTTTAAGTATTCCTTGCCAAAAGATTAGCACTGAGGCCATTGAGTTCGGAGCCTCATCTTCAGCACCACAATGAGGCCAGCAGTGAGAGTGGTGCAGTGTTTAGCTGAAGACGTAAAACTTAGCGCTCATGGGAGGCAACCCACAACATATCCTTTTATTTTTATTTTTATTATTTTTCATATTTCTTTTTCTTGTTTATTAATATTATTTTGCTGTTTTCCAGTTTTACTTTCGTATTTATTTTTCAGGGACAAATATACGAAGCAGTTCAAATGGTGGTGTACAATTTTCAGCTTCTGTGCACTTTTGGCTACAAAGGGAGTTTCCTTAACTTTTGCTTTTACATTAAGCACAATGCTTATTTTAAGTTGGGGGTGGAGGAAAGGAGGAAACATATTCCTGTTTTTCATTTTTTTTGAACTGCTTGGTGTCTTTTTCCTTTTTGTTTGTTTTTAGCATGCTTTGTGTTAGCCTTAGAGTTAATTCACATGTCAATGATATGAGCCTAATTGAGATAGCATATAGTATTTAGAAGTAGTTAAATCTTGCTTTGGTTTGAGAATAATTTAAGTATCAATCTTAACTTGGTTTGAGACACTAGTTTGCGGTAAGATTGTATGATTAATCTAAAGCATTTAGAGAAGTTTTATGAGTGATTGCCTTGTGAATACTTTTGCGGTCTCGACAAGCTCTAGAACTTATTTGATAATCACTTGAGGCAAATTCCTAGAATGCACATTACTTAGGATATGATATAGGCCATTTTTGAATTGTTTGAGCCTTTCAAACTTACCATTGTTATATCTGTCACTAGTCACCTGTTTGAGTATTTTTCTTGAAAAAGAATTTGAGCCTTGTTTCTTTCAAAAACCCATTTACTTACCCTTATGAGCCTAAAAATATTTTATCCTTACTCTTCTTTTAAAAGAACTTAGTTGTACACATTTGTTGAGAAGCATTTAAGAAGAGTAAGGATGTAAATATGAAAAACCATAACCCAAGCATATTAAAGAAGATAAGTTGGGGGTTGTGGAAAAGAAAAGAAAATGAAAATGAAAATGAAAAAGGAGGTGAATGGGTATTTGCAAAAAATAGAAAAGAAAACAGAAAAAGAAATGAAGTATGGCAAAGAAAGAAGAAGAAGAAAAGAAAAAATGGTGATTTATTGAGAGAAATTCTCAAAGAGTGGTTGAAAGAGTTGCGTATTGAAGTAAGGTTATCCAGTGCTTAAAAGTGGTTGTGTTTAAAGCTAAGAGATTGAGTTCTTTTACTTGTGAATCCTTTCCATTCTTTCTTAACCTTTACCTTAGCCTAACACTACAAGCTTATTAAAAGACCTATTGATCCAAGGTGGTGTGATTTTTCTACAATAGTGGAGAGTGATTTGAAAAATAAGCCTATAGAGCTTGTTTATGTGATTGATGTCACACAATTTGTTATGTTTTTAGAGGCCAAGACTTGTATTCATGAATGTAGTGCATAAAATCATCCGGGTGTTCAGATTATTGGATTGTGGTAAGATGGATGTTAAGAGTCGATAACAATTTTAAGATTGATGTTTAGATTACTTTTGGACTTAGGTGAAATTTAATGATTCTATGTGTCGTGTGTCATGTGAAATTTTTGAGACAAAAGTGAATTACTCTTGGTTTAACACTAACATTGCTTTACTTTGTTTTGATTCCCACCATAGAATTCATCTCTTATTTTCGCTTGAATTGCTAGGGACTAGCAATAAACTAGTTGGGGGTTATGATGAGAGTTATAAACTGCATTTTTACAGTACTTAATTGTTAGTATTTTAGGGTTGATCTAGGTTTGAATTGCACTTTTATACCTTAACAACTCTAAAGTGTCATTCTTGGATCATTGATCTATTTCGATGCATTTTCAAGTACTTTAAGTTCAAAAGAGATGGAAAAGCTATCATTTCTTGAAGCACAATGACTTAATGAACACCGGAGTGAAGGTTCACAAGCACTTGGAAAGGAGTTTCACTAAATTGCCTAAATTGCCGTACAGATCAATCATTTTTGCAAATTAAGCTGTATTGATGCAAGAAGAACCAGGAGATGAGCCATATATGCTTAGAAATATCCGGAAGTCTATTTTTTGGAGAATTTTAAGGCTTGTAAAAATTATTTTTTCTAGAGAAAGTTATGGCAGTTTTAGTAGACAAAGGTCAGGCCTCCGTAACAGCATTAGTGTGCGCCGCAGCCTGGACCAGCCAAGGTCGCGGTGCCCAGAACCTCCATATCTTGAACCACCAACCAGCGCCACGGTGCCCCTCAGCCCAGGCCATGGCACCCAGAAGCCACCCAACCCAAGCTGAAGGTAAGGCTGTGACGCTCATAAAAGAGAGCCGCAACGCGCACACATTTTTCTATCTTCGAGTCAGAACTTAATTAGGGTTTTAACAATAGATTAAACCCGAAAACACCCTTAAACCTTTGTACTATAAATAAATCACTTAGGGTTGAAGAGAGGACATTAATCAAAGGCTGGAAAACTCAAGGGAGACTGCTACACTCTCTTATGGCCAACTAATCTCCAAGCAAGGCGAAGGGATGAATATCTAGGTGTAGTTGTTCTTATTTTCCTTTCTTAATTCAGTTTTAATTTGGATTTATTGCTAAAATTTTTTTATGATTTATTCTTTGCTTAAATAAGAAGAAATAAGGTTCATGTGACAGCTGCACTGTATATTCTTCTTATTTTAGATTTTCTTAACCCGATGATTGCATGCTTCCTCTCCATATAAGTTTAGTCAAGCTCTTCTTATGTCAAGTTGTTTGGATGTGATTAAGTCTGGTAGATTTATCTTTTAGGTTTGTCCATTACTGCGATATTATCATAGAGATATATTGTCGTTTCTTAATAAACCTGTAGGATAGGTCGTGTGTGCTTGAATCGAAAGTAAAGAGTACTTCATAAGCAATTACATCAAGGTTTATATATGTGCTGTGATTGAATATTTGTCGATTGCTTGTTTGGGATGTGAAACTTGCAATCGAGATAAAGACAACTGAATTGAGATTGGAATAAGGCAACAAACCTAGGGAGGATTCTCGGAACCTTGTTGTCTCCATCATATTTTCAATCTATTTACATAATTTTCTTATATTACTTTACAATCAAAATTCAGATTCTCTCACTTGATCTTATCGTTCATGTTTAGGTTTACATCTTCTCTTGTAGTTAACATGTTTCCTCGTGGGATCGACACCTCAACTATACACAATAACCGCGTATTAGTTTGAGCATAATCAGATGGCATTCAAGTAGCAGGATCGAGAGGCTCACTGATCTCCTCTGACCACCCCTACTCTTTAATCGGTGGGGAACTTGACTTTCAAATGATAAGTTGAGACAGTGGCCTTCAGCTTGTTGAGGGTGGGTCGACCGAGGATCATGTTGTAAGAGGATGGTTGCTTGACTACCAGGAAGGTGGTTTGAATGGTGGTTGTTCGCGGTGCTGTTCCTGCGGTAGTGGGGAGGACTATACTTTCTTCTGCAAACACAGGGGTTCCTCCAAAACCATAGAGAGGGGCCAAGGCCAACTTTAATCGCTCATCCTTTAACTCTATTTGTTGGAAAGCGTCACAGAATAGGATGTCTGCTGAGCTTCCGTTATCGATTAGGAGGCGCCTTACTTCGTGGTTAGCCACTAGCAAAGAGACTACCACCGTGTCGTCGTGTGGAGTCTGTACTCCTTCCAAGTCATCATCCGTGAAGGAGATTACCAGACTTGCCCTTCTTCGCTTGTGGGGACCGCTGACGGAGGCCACCGCTCTAGCATACGCTTTACTGCTTTGTCCTGAGATGTTTTCGGCCGTTGGGCCTTCGTAGATTGTCTTGATGATCCTAGTGGTAGTCGCCACCTCTTGGCTCCTCTGGTTGGGCCCTTCCTGCCCAGGCCTGGGGTCTCTTCGAGGATCCCGTCGCTCTTACTGCAGAGGACGGGGGTGCTCGGAGTCGCCTCTTGGCTAAGCGGGTGCCTCTCTTCCCTGAGACCTATTGAACTCCTTCAGGTGCCCCTGGCTAATGAGGACTTCAATTTGCATCTTCAGACTATAACACTCTTTGGTTTCATGCCCATGGTTCCTATGGAATCAGCACCACTTTCTCTAGTCCCCGCTAAGGTGCGGTGTCTTGGGCTGCCACTGGAGGACTGACTGGTATTGAAGCTGCATTAGGACGTTGATCTTGGTTGCATTGAGAGGGGTGAAGTTGTCAAGCTGGGGGTGGGGTTTATACCTGCTTTCTTGGTGCGGCCTCTTGACCGCTCCTCTCTGAGGGTCGAGGTCTTTCCTCTTCTTCTCCGTTTTTCTTTCTTTCTCTCTCCTAAAGGCTTGATCGTCTTCTGCCAGCATATACTTCTCAGCCCGGGCCAAGACCTTATTCATATATTTAGGCGGGCGCCTGGTGAGCTTGGAATTGAAGATCCCAGACCTCAGCCCATTCTTGAATGCTAGCATCTAGACATTCGGGTCGAGGTCTGGGATCTCCCATGCAGTTGTATTAAACCTGGATATATAGCCTCGAAGCCTCTCCCCCTGGTGTTGGACAATATTGAATAGGCTCTCTGAGGTCTTCTTCGACTCCTTACTACTAAGAAAGTGAGAGGCAAAGGTGTAACTGAGTTCTCTAAAGTTGCTGATACTTCCTGGCTTCAAACGCGAATACTATGTACCTGCAACTTTCTCAAGTGTTAGGGGAAAGGCACGACATATGATTGGGTCAGAATACCAATACAGCGTCATGGTCGTCTTGTAGTGCTGTAGGTGGTCCAGTGGGTCTGCCAAACCGTGATACATTTTGATTTGCAGCATTCTGAAGTTGTTAGGGAGCAGGGTCTCGAGGACATCCTCCGTGAATGGAGAGTCTTGGACACTAAGCTCATCCAAGATACTATAGCTTCTATGCTTGAGGGCTCTGTCAAATTTTTCTTCCATTTCTTCGATTCGTATGTCTAGGTTTTGGTTGCTCTTGGAGGAGGAGCTTTCTTTAGATCAGCCCTAGGGCAACGAAGGCTTTGTGGTAGAACGGCTGTAGGTTGGGTCTTCACTTCCAAAAGATTCTGCTTGCTTAGGAGTTTGGTGAGGAAGAGGAAAGGGTTGTCGGCCCCCACCTCGGACTTGGGCCGCCAAGTTAGCAATCATTTAGGAGAGTTCTTGGAATTGGGCTTGAGTCACTGGGGTAGTCTAAGGATACACGGCTGCTCTTTCGGATTCGGTACCAGAGTGGCGAGGACGCTGAACTCTGACGGGAGGCCGTCTGCTTGACCCCGGAGTTGAACGTTCGGGGATCACAGGGAATCTTGGCCTAGATTGCTGACTCTGGGGGCTGCTCTGGATGGGGGCAGAGTATGCCGTTGGGGCTCCTTTATCGATCCTTTTGGTGGTGTTTCTAGGCGGCATTACAACAGATGAGTTCTTTTATACTTTTTTGCTTTTACTGTTTAGCGAGAGATTGTGGTTTCCCACGGACGGTGCCAATCTGTTGATGCCGAAAGAATGTTGCTGGCCTAGTGTCGACTTCCAGTGATCCGGGGTTGACTTCTCTGGATCTGCACAAGTCAACAGGGGTGAACTAGGGGACCCTCAGAAGGAGGGGAGGAGGAGACCTCCGAGGGCGCTTCGACGCTTGATTACACCCAAAGTATAACGCGATAGTTATAGCAAGGCTTTGGGGTGTCGATTCCACAGGGAGATAAACTAACTACAAGAGAAAGTGCAAACCTTAAAACGAACGATAAAAGTTAAACAAGAAAATCTGAGTTTGAAGTAGTGTGAAATAATTGTGTAAATATAATAGAACAACAAGGGTCCGGGAATCCTCATTAAGTCCATTGCCTTATTCTATTTTTGATTCAGTTGTTTTTATCTCGATTGCAAGTTTCACATCCCAAACAAGCAATCGGCAAATATTCAATTAAAGCATATATATAAACCCTACTGTAATTGTTATGAAATACTCTTTACTTTCAAGCACACATGACCTAACTTATAGATTATCAAGAAACGACAATATATCATAATAACAATACCGCAGTGATGGACAAATCTATTAGAGAAATCTACTGAACTCAATCACACCTCAACAACATCACATAAGAACTGCATGACTAAAATTATATGAGGAAGAAAGATGCAATCAGCGGATTAAGGGGAAATCTTCTAATTAGATTAAAAAGTAAATCATAACAATGTTTAATGATGATAAATCCAAACTACAATGAATCAAGACTAGAAAATAAGAACAACTACACCTAGGGATTCATCCCTTCGCCTTGCTTGGAGATTAGTTGGCCATGGGTGTGGCAGCCTTCATGATGTTTTCTCTGGCCTCTCAAAAAAATGTTTTTAATCCCTCCTAATATCAAACCCTAAGTGGTCTATTTATAATACATAAGGTCCAAGGGTGTTTTAGGGTTCAAAAAGTCATTAAAATCCTAATTAGGTCAAAGGTCGGAGAATAAAAACGTGTGCGCACTGCGGTGCTCCTTTATGGGTGCTGCGGTGCTGGTTGGTTGTTCAAGATGTGGAGGTTCTGGGCACTGTGGTGCTGGCTGAGGAGCACCGCGGTGCTGGCTAGTGCTGTTCTGGAGGCCTGACCTTTGTCTACTTAAACTACCATCACTTTCTCCAGGAAAATCATTTTGACAAGCTATAAAATTCTCCAAAAAATAGACTTCCGGATATTTCTAAGCATATATGGTTCATCTCCTAGTTTTTCTTGTATCAATACAGTTTAATTTGCAAAGATAATTGATCTGTATGGGCAATTCTGGCAATTTAGTGAAACTCCTTTCCAAGTGTTTGTGAACCTTCACTCCAGTGTTCATCGAGTCATTGTGCTTCAAGCAATGATAGCTTCTCCATCTCTTTTGAACTTAAAGTACCTAAAAATGCATCGAAATAGATCAATGATCCAAGAATGACAAAGTAAAGCAATGCTAGCATTGAACCAAGAGTAATTCACTTTTTTTTTCTTTCAAAAATTGCACACAACATACAGCACATAAAATTATTAAATATCACTCAAGTCCAAAAGTAATCCAACCATCAATCTTAAAATCGTTATTGACTCTTAACATCCATCTTACCACAATCCATTAATCTGAACACCCGAATGATTTTATGCACAACATTCATGAATACAAGTCTTGGCCTTTAAAAACATAATAAATTGCATGACATCAATCACAAATCAAACTCAATAGGCTTACTTTTCAAATCACTCTCCACTATTGTAGAAAAAATCACACTACATTGGATCAATAGGTCTTTACTAAGCTTGTAACGTTAGGCTAAGGTAAAGGTTAAGAAAGAATGGGATGGATTCACAAGTAAAAGAACTCAATCTCTTAGCTTTAAACACAACCACTTTTAAGCACTAGATAACCTTACTTCACCACCCAACTCTTCCAACCATTTTCCAAGCATTTCTTTCAACAAATCACCATTTTTTTTTCTTCTTTCTTTGCCATAATTCACCTTTTTTTTTATTTATTATTTTAGTATATAAGACCATCCACCTTCTTTTTCATCATTTTTTTCTTTTCCACAACCCCTAACTTATCTTTTTTCATGTATTTGAGCTATGGTAGTAATATTTTTTTCTTCTCATACTTTCATCCTTACTCCTCTTGAGTGCTTCTTAACAAATGTGTATAACTAAGTTCTTTTAAAAGGAAGGTAAGGATAAAATATTTTAGCCTCATAAAGGTGAGTAAATGGGCTATTGAAAGAAACAAGGCTCAAATTCATTTTCAAGAAAAAGGCTCAAATGAGCGACTAGTGATAAATATAGCAATGGTAAGTTTGGAAGGCTCAAACAGTTAAAAAATGGCCTATATCATATCCTAAGTAGTGTGCATTCTAGAAATTCGCCTCAAATGATTATCAAATAAGTTCTAGAGCTTGTCGAGATCGTAAAAGTATTCACAAAACAATCACACATAAAACTTCTCTAAATGTTTTAGACTAATCATACATTCTTACAGCAAACTAGAGTCTCAAACCAAGTGAAGATTGATACTTAAATTAATTTCAAACTGAGGTAAGATTTAACTTCTTCTAATGCTATATGTTATCTCAATTTAGGCTTATATCATTGACATGTGAATTAACTCTAAGGGTAACACAAAGCATGCTAAAAACAAACAAGAAGAGAAAATGACACCAAGTAGTTCAATGGAAAAAGAAAACAGCAATATGTTTCCTCCACCCCCAACTTAAAGTAGGCATTGTCCTCAATGTGAAAGCAAAAGATAAGGAAACTCTCTTTGTAGCCAAAAGTGCACAGAAGCTGAAAATTGTGCACCACCGTTTGAATTGCTTCGTCTATTTATCCCTGAAAAAGAAATATAAAAGTAAAACTGGAAAATAGCAAAATAATAATAATAATAAATAAGAAAAAAAATATGAAAAACAGTAAAAAATAAAGGGATATGTTATGGCTTGCCTCCCATGAGCACTAAATTTTATGTCTTCAGCCAGACACTTTTATTCCCTTCTAGACAAACATAGGTTGAATACACCAGCCACTACTTCATTGCCAAATTTGATGCTTGTATGCTTTGGAGAGGCCTCAAGGATGTCATTAGTAACATCCGCAAATTCTGGCTTAATATATGCTCTTGTGAAGCCATGGGTGAGGATAGACTCTAATGGATTAAGGTGTTGTACCTTTTCCATTAATGAGTCAATCATGTATGCTTGGTGGGTTTCGTCCACATCCTCTGATTTTTTCGTTGTTGGGATGTGTAATAACTTACCACTTAGTGTCTCAATGGCATTCACCTCTTTTATATTCTATTGCACTAGATGTTGACCATGGGGTGTGGACTAAGCTTGAGAAGAGAACTTACCTCGCTTAGTCACACTCAAGTAGCTCATCAACTTAGACACTTGGCTCTTTATCTCTTTATTTTTTCAATAGCCTACGTAATTAAAGATTCAAGTCTTTGATTAGTCTTACCCTGTGCCTCAATAAAAGCATGTAAAGTGTCTTCTAAAGAACTCCTAGAAGATACAGGTGCATGATATGGTTCAAGATATGGTGCAGGGGGTTGTGCAAGCTGCTGGTTTTCAGACTTCCAACTGAAATTGGGATGATTTTTCCATCCCAGATTATAAGCATCAGAGAAGGGTGCCAAAAGCTTGTTGT
This sequence comes from Bretschneidera sinensis, assembly GCA_023935145.1. NCBI lineage: Eukaryota > Viridiplantae > Streptophyta > Magnoliopsida > Brassicales > Akaniaceae > Bretschneidera > Bretschneidera sinensis. Next base: position 53,046,650 of record CM043702.1, read on the forward strand.
ACATGCCTAAGGCATTACATTGTTCCTTATACACTTCTCTCATCTTAGCAAATGTGGGGCACTCTTGGGCGAGATGATCTACCCCACCACACACAAAACATGGTTCAAAAGATTTTGCATGATTAGCTACGTGTGTTGGCTTTAAACTCTTAGTCTTTAACGCATCTAGTTCCCTAGTGAGCATCTCGACCTTAGCCTTTAGGTTATCCTCTTCCTTAAGATGGTACATTCCACTACCATTTGGGTTCCCTACAGGTTGTGACCTGTTTGTGCTTTCAGTAGCACTAGGTCCAGTCTAAGTATGAGCTTTTTCAGCAAGCTCATTGAGGTATTTTATGGCCTCATCAGGATCTTTTTCTAAAAACTCACCATTACACATCATCTCTACAAATTGGCGCTCCCAATATGTAAGTCCCTCATAAAAATAGCTCACTAAGCGCCAATTCTCATACCCATGGTGAGGGCACATACTCAACAACTCCTTAAATCCCTCCCAAGACTGATATAAAGTCTCACTATCCTTTTGTGCAAAGGTGAAGATTTGCCTTTTTAGAGCATTGGTCTTATGTTGGGGGAAGTATTTATTAAAACAAATCCGAGTCATCTCAGTCCACGACCCAATAGATCGTGGTCTCAGTGAGTATAGCCAACTCTTAGCTCTATCCTTCAAATTGAAAGGAAAGAACTTAAGTCTCACAATATCAGCAGTTGCATCTTGACTATGAAAAGTCCCAACTACTTCCTCAAACTCTCTAATGTGCACATATGGGTTTTCACTTTCCAAGCCATAAAATGTAGGGAGTAATTGTATCATCAATGTTTTAAAATCTAAATGGCGAGTATTGGCTAGAAACATGATGCATGATAGTGTGGCTATGCGTGTGGGGTGGAGATAATCCTGAAGAGTCCTAGGGGGTTGATCTTCATATTCACTCATCTCTTTGGGACTAGATGGGTTGTCAAATAAAGGATTTAAAAATGAATTTAATTCTGACTCTAACATAGGCCTACAAGCAAATCTACTCAAAGTGTCTCTATATCTGGGCATGCAAGATCACAAAATAATAATAATAATAATAATAATATATTATAAAAAGAAGGAATAAAATAAAATAAAAATAAAAAATTAATGCAGCAAGCTAAAAGAAGGAACGAAGTTACCGCCTTTACAAACTGCTGAGAAAGAGAAACTATCTACAATTCTTCTACCGTCTTGTCTCAGGGTTGACAATATTCCTTGTACTTAAGCGCGTCCCCCCGGCAACGACACCAAAATTTGATTACACTCAAAGTATAATGCGGTAGTTGTAGCACGGCTTTGGGGTGTCGATTCCACAGGGAGACAAACTAACTACAAGAGAAAGTGCAAACCTTAAAATGAACGATAAAAGTTAAACGAGAAAATCTGAGTTTGAAGTAGTGTGAAATAATTGTGTAAATATAATAGAACAACAAGGGTCCAGGAATCCTCCCTAGGTTCGTTGCCTTATTCTGTTCTTAATTTAGTTGTTTTTATCTCAATTGCAAGTTTCACATCCCAAACAAGCAATCGGCAAATATTCAATTAAAGCACATATATAAACCCTAATGTAATTGTTATGAAATACTCTTTGCTTTCAAGCACACATGACCTAACTTATAGATTATCAAGAAACGACAAAATATCATAATGACAATACCGCAGTAATGGACAAATCTATAAGAGAAATCTACCGAACTCAATCACACCTCAACAACATCACATAAGAAGAGCATGACTAAACTTATATGGGGGAGAAAGTTGCAATCACCGGATTAAGGGGAAATCTTCTAATTAGATTAAAAAGTAAATCATAACAATGTTTAATGATAATAAATCCAAATTACAATGAATCAAGACTAGAAAATAAGAATAACTACACCTAGGGATTCATCCCTTCGCCTTTCTTGGAGATTAGTTGGCCATGGGGGAGAGTGTGGCAGCCTTCATGATGTTTTCCCCGGCCTCCAACCTCTCAAAAAGATGTTTTTAATCCCTCCTAATATCAAAACCCAAGTGGTCTATTTATAATACACAAGGTCCAAGGGTGTTTTAGGGTTTAAAAAGTCATTAAAATCCTAATTAGGTCAAAGCTCGGAGAAGAAAAACGTGGGCGCGCTGCGGTGCTCCTTTATGGGCACTGCGGTGCTGGCTGGTGGTTCAAGATGTGGAGGTTCTGGGCATTGTGGTGCTGGCTGGTGCTGTTCTGAAAGCCTGACCTTTGTCTACGAAAACTGCCATAACTTTCTCTAGGAAAATCATTTTGACAAGCCATAAAATTCTCTAGAAAATAGACTTCCGGATCTTTCTAAGCATATATGGCTCATCTCCTGGTTCTTGTTGTATCAATACAGTTTAATTTGCAAATATGATTGATTTGTACGGGTAATTCTAGCAATTTAGTGAAACTCCTTTCCAAGTGCTTGTGAACCTTCACTCCGGTGTTCATCGAGTCATTGTGCTTCAAGCAATGATATCTTTTCCATATCTTTTAAACTTAAAGTACCTGAAAATGCATCGAAATAGATCAATGATCCAAGAATGACACTTTAGAGTTGTTAAGGTATAAAAGTGCAATTCAAACCTAGATCAACCCTAAAATGCTAACAATTAAGTACTGTAAAGATGCATTTTATGACTCTCATCAATGCTCTAGTTAGAATGAGGGCTTAAGAGAGGCTGATGCGAACCTCATCGACATGCTTTGAGACCCGACAAACAATATTGGAATACTTACCCAGAAATCGTCTAGAAAACAGATTTTATGTGACACCGCGACCCGTTGCTTGTATGGAAGCAAGAACCTTGGTATAATGAAGACGCCACAATCAATTGTGGAAGGATTGATTGATAAGTCGGAGCTGAACGCCACAAGGAAGAACCCTTGATAAGTTCAAAAGTTCTTTGAAGAACCAATAGAGGAAGCAAACCTCAAGTATTTTCTGAATTCTATTATGCTTTCAACTTACAACACACAAGTATTTATAGAGCTTAGAACAACCCTCTAAGCTTAGGACAAGCAAGAAAACAGCATAAAACATGTAAGGAGACAATCCATAAAACATGAAAGAAAACAATCCCTAAAACATGCAAGGAATCAAGGAATTGGCCAAAAGTAAAAAGAGGAACACAATTTCGGATTTTCAGGAGCACCCAATGACCAGAATTCAAATGGCCATATCTTCTTGCACACATCTCCAAATGGGCTGAAACTTGTTTGGTTGGAAAGATGACGATTTGATCTTCAATTTGGACTTAAGAAAGTCTTAAAAAGGATGTCGTTTGGGCCTGTTATGATGAGCCTAAATTCAGTAGGCTGTTACATCCGAATC
>CM043702.1:54277500-54445000 GCA_023935145.1 Bretschneidera sinensis
CATCTTGCCATCTCGGATCTCTTTGGAAACCTCCACCATGCCTTTCTCGTCTTGGCACGAACCTGCCCTCACCGTTCAAAGAAGCGTGATCCTCTTCATCTTTGAACTCATCCTCATGTTCACCATCAGCATCATCCACGGGCGCAGGCCGTTCTTGCCTTCTAGCATTTGGGACTCTTTGGGGACGCCCCTCGCGCCAAGTAGCAATAACAGCATCTTGCCTATCCATCCGATCCCGAATCTCATTGAACATCACGTTCATGCGTTCAAATTGTTGTTGCATAGCCTGTAACGTGAAGGACGACTCCCCCATTCTTTCTTTGAAATTATAAAGAAATGTTAGAAATAATTCCTCACCACACTGCCTCACGTGTTTACACTCAAATTATGTCACTCACACTCGTGTTTAACTCTTAAATTGGCTTTTTTTTATATTATTCTTACACTCTCTTGCCTTTTTCCACTCGTAGCTTCCCCTTTTCAGTTCTTTATTAAACTAATAAACTGGATCAAGAAATTCAACTTGTAGTATTTAAACTAATACCGACGGTAAGAAAATATTATAAAAACAACAAATCAAAGGAAAAAATATATTGCTCTTTTTTTTTTTCTTTTCCACGTCTTTTTTTCACACTTTTTTTCAAGTTTTTTTTTCACGTTTTTTTTTTTACATTTTTTTTTTTTCACGTTTTTTTTTTCACGTTTTTTTTTTTCACGTTTTCTTTTTCTCACTGGTTGCACAAATAAAAAAAAATAAGAACAAGTAAAAAAAAAATGAACAGAAACGAAACAAGATATGATGATAACAAGAAATGAAAGATAAAATGATAGTAAATCTGTTTTTTTTTAGAAGTTGGCTCTGATACCAAATGATGCGAACCTCATCGACATGCTTTGAGACCCGACAAACTATATTGGAATACTTACCCAGAAATCGTCTATAAAACAGATTTTATGTGACACCGCGACCCGTTGCTTGTATGGAAGCAAGAACCTTGGTATAATGAAGACGCCACAATCAATTGTGGAAGGATTGATTGATAAGTCGGAGCTGAACGCCACAAGGAAGAACCCTTGATAAGTTCAAAAGTTCTTTGAAGAACCAATAGAGGAAGCAAACCTCAAGTATTTTCTGAATTCTATTATGCCTTCAACTTACAACACACAAGTATTTATAGAGCTTAGAACAACCCTCTAAGCTTAGGACAAGCAAGAAAACAGCATAAAACATGTAAGGAGACAATCCATAAAACATGAAAGGAAACAATCCCTAAAACATGCAAGGAATCAAGGAATTGGCCAAAAGTAAAAAGAGGAACACAATTTCGGATTTTCAGGAGCACCCAATGACCAGAATTCAAATGGCCATATCTTCTTGCACACATCTCCAAATGGGCTGAAACTTGTTTGGTTGGAAAGATGACGATTTGATCTTCAATTTGGACTTAAGAAAGTCTTAAAAAGGATGTCGTTTGGGCCTATTATGATGAGCCTAAATTCAGTAGGCTGTTGCATCTGAATCTTCTTTCACTTTGGGCTTGGACCTTGCATCTTAATTAGTTGACAAGAGACTAGGTGATTATTATTGGGCAAGCCCTTGTTATGTTGGACATACCCATATCACTATCAATAGCTTGGATTAAACTTATTATGCTTTCATCTCCTGTTGGGCCAAGCTTGGAATGCCCCATTTTAGATTCAGCCCAAATCTCTTGAATCAGCCCATTAAGTGCTTCTTTGACTTTCTTGGATCTTGATCTAGTAATTGGCCCAACTGGAATATGCAATGGATCCTTTAATAGTGCTTGTTGATTCTCATCAGGGTTGAAAAAGAATTATTGGTGGTCAGGGGTGAAGAATGATGTAGCTGAGTATATTTCTAGATATTTGATTTGTTAACAGATGAAAACTAAGAATAGACATCCGATATGTTTATTATAGCCTCTTCCAGTACCTAATGGCCATGGGAGAATGTGAGTATGGATTTTGTTCCTAGTTTTTCTCATACCCAGAGAGGTCATGATGTTGTATGGGTTATAGTGGATATACTTTCTAAGTCTTCGTATTTTCTTTCTATTAAAACTACCTGAAGTCCTGAAAAGTTGGTTGAATGGTATGTAGCGGAGATTGTGAGATTACATGGAGTACCTTTGAGCATTGTATCAAATAGAGATTCCAGATTTTGGAGGGGTTTTTAGAAAGCTATGGGTACATGTTGTAGTATAGTATAGCTTTTCATCCTCAAACTGATGGGCAGACAGAGAGAATCATTAGAATACTGGAAAAAATGCTGAGGGCAAGTGTATTGAGCTTTTTCAGTGAGCTGCGATGCTTATTTACCTTTGATCAAGTTTGCAAACAATAATCAATATCAAGTTAGTATTGAGATGACACCATTTAAGGCTTTATATGGTAGAAGGTGTAGAACTTCAGCATGTTTGGAAAGAGAAAGAAAGATATTTGGTCCAGAAATGATAGATTTGACTACTGAGAGGATCAAACTGGTTAAAGAGAACCTTAGAGCAGCACAGACCAAACAGTAGGGATATGTTGATAATAGAAGACGACCTCTTGAGTTTCAGGTTGGTAACTGGGTGTATTTAAAGATATCTTTGTGGAAGAGTGTGTTGAGATTTAAAAAGAAATGAAAGTTGAGTCCGAGATTTGTGGGCCCATATGAGATAATTGAAAGAGTTGGACCAGTAGCATATAGATTAGATTTGCCTCCAGAGTTAAAGTAATTATACAATATGTTTCATGTTTCACTTTTGAGAAAGTGTTTACATTATGAATCCCATAGTATTCCAAGTCAGGCTGTAGAACTTCAGGAATATTTGACTTTTATGCAAGCACTAGTCAAAATTCTAGACAAAAAAGAACAAATCTTGCGCAATAAAGTTATTCCTTTAGTTCAATTGTTATGGCAAAACAATGATGTTGAAGAAATTACTTGGGAGCATGAGGCAAGAATAAGAAAATAATACCACCAGTTTTTTCATGAGTTAGGTAAGGAAATTTCGGAGACAAATTTTTTTTAAGGTGGGTAGAATTATAGTAGTCGTGCTCATAAAATAAGGGTAAAAAAATAATTTTACATATACTATATTAAATTAAATAATTCATTGATGAAATATTTAGTATTGATTTGAAATAATATTTGAAAGATAATATTGAAAATTTGTTGAAAAGAGTTAGAAATTTTTTAAGAAGAAAGTACTATATTTTTTTGAAATTTGAAGTTGAAATGAAAGAATTTTGAAGAAAAATATTGACTGAAGTTGAGGAAAATAATTTTAAAAAAATTCTAAAAGAAAATATATACTTTTATATTTCTTTATAATTTTTATAAAAAAATTTGGAAGAAAGAAAAGATGAAAATTTGATTTTTAAAGGGTAAATGGTAAAACTGTAATTATGTAAAGGCAAAACAATAATTATGTAATGGAAAAAAAGTAAAATTTAAATGATGACAAAATTGTAAATAACCGATGGCAAATATATATATTGTGTTTTAAAAAACGGCAGACTTCATGTGAAACGGCGAAGCGGCGAGAAAAAAAAATAATTGAAGTTTATGTCTCTGAAAGTTCAAAGACTTTATTTCCTCTAAATTCTGTTTGGTTTCTTTCTTTCTTAAATTCAAATTTCTTAGCAAAAAATTGTAAAGAAAATTTTTCTAATATTAGAAATAGTTATAGTCATCCAATTACAATAGCAAGATTTCATCATATTTAAGGTAAATTTTCAATAAGACTCATAACTAAATAATTATATTGTTTGAGTTAAGTTATGAAATAGTAAGATTTATGAAAGTTTATGATTAGGTGTTGGTAATCAGCAATCTCAAAAAATTGATGAAAGGAGTATAAAAGGTAAGGAGGTGATCCACGGGTAGCTTTAAGTGCTACATAGTGAGTTAGATTTACTTTTAGTAATCGAGACCAATAAAAATATGAATTTATGATATTTGAATAAATTTTTTAATTATAATGGCTGAATGATGTATTTTCTGTTATGTGTGATAATTGATTGATTTATTGATTAGGGATTAAATAGTATGTTGAATATTAATTATATAAGAATTTATATTTTTAAAATGATGGATTAATGAAAAATATGCTGAGAAGTTCTATGAAATTTCTGAAAATATGATTGAAAAATTGATATGATATATGAGGACACAATTTAATAAATATGATAAAAATAATAATTTTGAGAAAGAGCTAGATAGTTGAATTGAATACTTTGATGTATGCTTGCTTTCATGTTATTACTCATATGCATAAAAAAAAAAAAAAAAAAAAAAGACCAGAAAGGTAGCTGGTCTGACTGAGAAAACCAAGAAGGTAGCTGGTCTGGTTGAAACATGTTGTCTTGTGAGAAGACGTTCACAGATGATAATATAAAATGATCTAATGAGAAATAAAAAAAATAATTTTAATTTATGCATTATATTTGTTTTAAATATTTATTATTAATGCTTGAGATGTTAAAAAATCAGTTTTGATTATTAAATGATTGATAGATAGATGGTTCTTATAATGAGACAATTTTGATGATAGATAAATAGAAATGATAACATAATAAAGAATTATATTATTGATTGTTTGTATGATGTGAACTTTATGATGATATTAAATTGATAAAATATATGAGATATATGTATTAAAAGAAGATAGCTTGATAATTTATTTATTAAGAGAAATTGATAAATGATTGAATTAGAATATAAGAAGAGATAGATGATTAATTGTAACAACCCATCCCGGGTTGGCCACCCTCAAGACAGTGTCATCACATTTTGATAATCCTAGCACGATACATATATGCAACAATAAAATAATACTAACAGAAATTTTTTATTTTAATTCTCAACCCTCAACAGGGGAGGTACATAAATCTTACACATACTATACAACGTAAGATGCATGAATATTTACAAATAAAATATTTATTTCATTTTCTCACTAGTCTGAGGATATTGACACGTTCGTGGCTTACAGAAATTGAATCTGTCTGACTCTTAACCTGCCAGACTATTTGTCCTGTCTATTACTTGAAATCATTGTACAATGAGGGATGAGCTTCACAAGCTCAGTGAATTAAATTTACTAAAAGTATTCCAATTTCATAAATAGCCCGTTAATATTTAATCATTTATTTCTCCTATAACTGGATAATAGCATAATGTCCGATATTTAAATAATTCTCATATTATCATATTTCTATATCTTTTTCTCTTTTTTTCATTGTAACTGTCTCTCTCTGGGAGACTCATCCATCTATAAATGAATTCACAACAATATACCACACATTAGCATTTCAATAATGCAAGCAATAATTAAAACGGATGTCATGCATGAATTATTATTATGGGAACGTCTTCTCACCTGTCGACAGGTTATTATTATCTTAGACCGACCCCTTCCCGGTTCTTTACAGCTTATCCTGGCTGTCACGGAATTTATTTCCAGCATATACCGGCTATCACAGTGTCCCTTTTATTTCAAGCATATACCGACTGTCACGATTATTCCATTAGACCAGCCTTTTTCCAATTCTTTCGGTTATCTTATTTAATGCATATGCATATGAATAATGATATGAAATATGCATATGAACAGTAATATAAACACCACATGAATTCAAAATATTTAAATTAACTATCCGGTCTTTCCTCAACTTTTTGCTTAATAAATTTCACAATTTTCTTCTCCACATATATCACATCAATTTATTCACTAACTAGTAAAAATCTCTTTATCACCATCATTATTAAATCAACTCGTTATTCTAAAAATATTTCTTTTCACATAATAATTTTCTACGTGTCCAATATTCATATCATACATATCAATTTAGTTTTTATCTATCACCAAGCATAAGTTAATAATTTATTTTAATATTATTACTAGTTATTTGATTTTTATTTAGATTACTTAAAGTAAATCCAACTCACTACATAGCACTTAAAGCTACCCGTGGATCACTTCCTTGCCTTTCCCGTTCTTCTCAGAAATTTCCTCCGGTCGTTGTTCGTTAACACTTGACATAATATTATTTCTAATTATTTCTTAAATTCTTCATAAACCACACCTTTTGAAAATTCCCACTTTGACTTTCGGGAAATTTCATGAATGCTAAAAATTCAAAAATATAAACATTACGCTAATACTTTCTGTTTTTCTAATAGCATCCCGTGACTCTTTATAAAATTTCCTCGTAACCTCTTTCAAAATTTTATTTTTTTAACATTTCTTTTGGTCCCCAAGTGTTTAAAGAAGACGCGTAATGGAAAGAAAACTCAACGAGTTTGATAAGTGTTAACATTATGTTTATATATATATATATATAACAAGTTGCTGCACAAAAATCTCTGTAGCACTTCCTTGTTGAAATTGGCAACATTCTTAAACTTTCGACATTTTGGCTACATGTCCTACATGCAGCCTTCAAAAATAATACCTGGCACACATACAACACCTGCTATCACGTTTTTTTTTTTTTTTTTGAAAACTTTTTTTTCTTTCTTTAATTTACATTATTCAAATACTAATAAACTTTTTGCATATATTTTATTTTAATTTCATGTCATATTTATTAAATTACTTCTTTACCCTTACTTTACAAATACGGGTATTACATTAATTATGCTGATTTAACAATAAATGAATATAACTAGAATTACACAAATTGAGTACTTCTAGTAAATTTAATTCAGTGAGCTTGTGAAACTCACTCTTCATTGTTAAATAATTTCAGGTAGCAAGCAGAACATATAAATTTGTGAGCTGAGATTCATACTGATTTATTATCTATAAATCTCGTGGTCCACATCCTCTTACTAATGGAAGAAGAAAAAATAATTTGTTGATATTCATGCATATTTAATATGTTGTATATATTGTTTCGGATAGGATATTAATAATATAACTCCCCTGTTGAGGGTTGAAGTATCTATATTTTTAGTTCATGTATGTTTTTATATTGTTGCATATATGTGTCGTGCTGGGATTTCAAAATGTGACGACATAGTCTTAGGGGTGTCCAACCCGAGATGGGTCATTACAAGTACCTATAGTTGGCGACTAAATTAGGGAGATTGAACCTCAATGTGTTCTTGGAAAAATATTTAACAATTAACTTAGACTTAGTTTTACTACATTTCACATTCACACTTACACTAACCCTTTGTTCAGGCGGAGTAGGTTGGGAGCCTGTTTCCCACTCGGTATCTTGGTGTGACCCTTATCTACTTTTGCCAACCCTTGATGTGTGACATAATTCACTGAGTCGTGTCAAGGTAACAAAATTTTGTCACAACACTTGTACTTTTGTGGTCCACCTATACAAGATGAAGGGGAAAAAAAATAAACTAAATGCATTTTTCACAAAAGTCAGAGAAATGAAATTGAACTTAGGTTTTCATAAACCCTATATCTCGTGCAACAAAAGAATCTTCTCCATGGATTTCCCTGTGTCCATGAAGTCTTCCTTACAACTCTCTCTGTAGTGGCGTATGGGTGGTGCAACAGATCAAATTTTGGTTGTACAATCTGTTGTGCTCATGGTTCTCTCTCCTTCTTGCAACTTTATCTTCCCTTTTAACTCTTTCACCCTCATCATTTTCCTTCTTACCTCTTTTTCCCTCTCTCTTTCAGTTATTAATTTCCCTCTGTTTACTGAGAGTTAAACAGGGGAGGAGAAACACTTTTGGTGCAAAACTTGTTACCAAAATATCATTTTTATCTAGCTTAATGCTACCTCGGCGCTTAACTTGTGCTAAGGTGGACTTCCAACGTCATTTTAACACTAAAACCGTAAGAATGACTTGATTGGGAAACTAGACGAAGTTGCAGGATTAGATTGTTACAATTGATAGTTACTAGACAAAATTAGAAGCCAGTCAATAATTGTAGGACCAATTTAGGTATTTAGCTCTTCTCTTTTAATAAAACACCCTTGAGGCAAAATGAATTTGAAGAAAGAAAAAGCATCTGAATTAATATGCTCTAAACAAATGTGTGCATCAGACCCACTCAACCACATTGAAAAGAAAGAAGCAAGAATTAAATGAAAATTGTATTTTTGAAACCTTTTAGGGTTTGTGACTGTTAAACAGAGATTATTTGAGACTTTTTGTTAGGGACATGGATTGACAGGTTACGATGTAAGTTAAGTCCATGAAGACTCAAAATCTCCTACATTAAACCTATAAATGCTCATAATATAATTAATAAAATGGAATAACCACCTAAACATCTTTAAGGCATAAAGCCAAATTTTGTTATATCATAATTTTCAGCCTAATAACAAAATAAGTTGGAAAATAATGAGCTGTTAATAGTTGACAAAATTAACCACTTATATTTCTTGAAATCATTTGCCTTTAAAAATAGAAGCTCAGCCCCTCATTTTAGGGCCTTTTTGAGATATCTTAGATTTACAAGAAAGAAGAGCAACTCTTCCTCTCTCTCAAATTCTTCTAAAAACTTCTTCAAACACTCAACCTCAAACACTAATCAAACAAGCTTTGACTATTAATTTTCTTATTTGTCACATTGTTGAAGAGCAATTAACAACTATGTTAGTTTTCTCGAATCTCACTCAAGCAAATGAGTTCTATTTGATGTTTTGTAATTGGTCAAAGTTTTGTTTCAAAAGCAATTTCTTCATTAATTTCTCAAAATCTCTAATTCAATGTATTTTTTTATTGATTAAACTCGAAAATCGATTTCCAAATTTTACGAGTTAATCCATTGATGACTCCAAAAATCTTGTCGATTTTGTAAACTTGTGATTTTTATGTTTACACTAATTAAATCACATTATGAATGATCACTCTCATCTTTTACCCTTTTTAAAAAAGATATATTTTTTTTTCTTTTAATGAAAAAAGAACACATCACCATTTGAAAAATAGAAGGTGAGGATTTAGCCACATACTTTAAATAATTTAAAATAAACTTTATATCAAAACACATATTTTTCTCTTTCAATGAAAAGAAGACAAATCATCAATTAAAAAACAAAGAAATGAGATTTATCCACATATAATAATAAAATATAACTATTATGAGATTATAGCGTTTATCAAATCGTTACTGTTCACTGAACTCATCCTCCACACGTGTGAGGGCGATTGGCTTGATGGAAGATGGTACTTATAGGTCTCCTTTGGAGACTCTTGTCGAGAGCTTTTCAAAGATATCTAGGGTGCAGCTTTTCAAAGATATTACCTTTTAAAAAGGGTAATATGAACACTACTACTAGTAACTAAGTATCTTTTTAGGGTCGATAGTAGAGAACAGTAAATAATATAAAAGTGTTAGGCAATGGTCAAATTTGAAACTTTGGATTAATATATATCATATATGGTCCATCGGCCATGAGTAGACACAATTTATATTTTGTGGCCCACAGTCCACCTTGTTTGTTGCACACCTTAAAATTGCTTGAAACAAGTTTAACTCTCATCTTTTACCCTTTTTAAAAAAGATATTTTCTTTTCTTTTAATGAAAAAAGAACACATCACCATTTGAAAAATAGAAGGTGAGGATTTAGACACATACTTTAAATAATTTAAAGTAAACTTTATATCAAAACACATCTTTTTCTCTTTCAATGAAAAGAAGATAAATCATCAATTAAAAAACAAAGAAATGAGATTTATCCACATATAATAATAAAAATATAACTATTATGAGATTATAGCGTTTATCAAATCGTTACTGTTCACTGAACTCATCCTCCACACGTGTGAGGACGATCGGCTTGATGGAAGATGGTACTTATAGGTCTCCTTTGGAGACTCTTGTCGAGAACTTTTCAAAGATATCTAGGGTGCAGTTTTTCTACTCTTGGTTGTCTCGATATGGCCAAGAAACTCTAAAGGTGAAAATATTAAATCAATCATTTTATTCATTTACCAAACTACCCTCCTATTTGTATAGATCCGATAACAACCCGACCTCCAACTTGGCACAATATTGCCTATTTTGGCATACTATACCTCACGTCTTTAAAACACGTTGTGCAAGTAGAGGTGACAATCACTTATAAACAACCCACTCACATCCTCTCTAACTGATGTGGGATACCAAGACTTTTGACCCTCATCTTGGGGCGTCACAATCTCTCCTTTCTTTGGTACAAGGTCCTCGTTGTGTGGTCTCACACTTGGCAACCCATCGCCAAGCTTTCGAGAGTCGGCTCTAATATTACTATAACGACTTGACCTCCTACTTGGCACAATATTGCTTGCTTTGGCACACCAGACCTCACGGTGTTAAATAAAAAAAAATATTGAAAAAACTCTTTTTTTTTTATTTCATCTTTTTTAATTTGTTTTTCTCTCAAAAACAATTTCACATCCGATTACAAACTCTTAATAAGTGCAAACCGCACACTGAAAGTGAAAGTGGAACTAATGGAAAATTGGAAAAGAATATATATTATTTAATGAATTTATTTTGTTTTCTTTAGTCCCTCGTAGATTTTGGACTTAAATTGTTCTATGTAGATTTTAGATATAGAACAGGTGATGCTGATCCGTGCTCAATATCTCTTTAGAATTTAGAGTCCATACGAGATGAAAAAAAGGGAAGGTTGCTTGCTTCTTCAATTCTTTTATTTAGTTGGAATGATATAATATAGTCTAATAAATATATAATTATTATTAATAAAGCTGTGATCACAACTATTTTGATGATGTCAATAACTTTGTCCACAAATTTATTGTATAAAAGCGGTTGATTATGGATATTCTTTGTTTCTTGAGTTATTCAATGCTCTAAGTTTCAAACTTAAAAAAGGTTGTCACAGCCAAAACAACAGCATTTCTATTACCGCACTTAAAATTATTGTGATCCCAACCTTCTCGAAAGGAAAACAATTCAAGTGATCTCAAGTTATAAGCCGTTGAATCAAAGAAATATTTGAAAATGATTATAATTTAAATTTGTGAGTACGAGCTAATTGAGTTGATGTCCTCTTTTAAGTCGCATTTTAATGGACCGATAATATTGTCTTATTTAACTAATTACATTTATTTATTGAGACTATTGTTAGACGGGAGTTGAAAAGTTCTTTCATGGGATCCAAAAGTAAAAAAGACAACAAAGTTTTCCCATCAAGCTTTCATCTTCTAAATTTTGACGTGATAAGCTTATTTTTCACAATAATTTCAGCAATCTTGTTGTTCGTTTTTAGATTGCGAGAACCTCTTTTGCTATTGGGAACTAAGACCACCACTTCTTTCTCAAGTAAACAAGACTAATCCAATGGGCAAGTCCACAATTGACAACTCTTTGGATTTTCATTTCTTTTTATTTCTTTTAATGATACTGTTTGCTCTTGGAACGAGACAGAAAGTCCTTGAATTTTCTCGATCTGGAACTTCATCATTTTCGTTGTGATAATAGCTCTGCCCAATCTAAATTATCGTCACAAATGTTCATCTTAGATAATTGTCAAGAGCTTCATTTTCTTTGCCTTTCTTTTCGTTTTCCTCTTATTTTCTTCTAACAATAAAATTGAATTGAGCGAGGAACACTTCAAACACAAACAACCATCTATTTCAATTATTCCAACATGATAAATTAAAATCAATAAATCTATTAGTCACACTGATTTTATAAATTAAATTTATCATTTAACTAATCATATCGGTCCGGTTTGCGACAGTCGAGTTGGGAACCACAACTTTAGATTTTTTATTCATATTTTAATTTATTTTTTTGAAAACTAATGCATGATGGACATGGCTATTTATAGCTATTCAGTTCGAGTTAGCCATGTGGTCTTTATGTGCAACTTTTTTCATTAGCAATGATTTTGGAAGGAGGGATGAACTGTTATAATTTTTGTGATGTCGAGTATTATTGTGCTACAATTGAAACCTTGAGGATTAGAGTGAAAAGACTTACCAAACTTTGGGGAGCAAAGTGCATTTAAACCAAATTAAAATGTACTCCAAATCTTAGAGACCAAGACAAGTATTGGGTTTATTCAAAATAATAATTGACACATCACAAAAGGAGGTCCACCATCGAGAGTGATAAGATGTAAAAGCCAAAAAGGTAACGTTAGTAGGATTTTTCCTAGCAAAAGCCAAAGGAATCGCAATTATTAGTCATTATACGTAGTAATTTTGTCTCCTAATTTGGTGGTAACTGTCCATCGTGCAATGAGCTTTTTATCCATTGCTTTACCGTTACCTATAGGATAAATTCATTTGAATTATAATGCGACAAACTGTCCCGCAAAGCAAAAGAAAGCATAATTGCTAAAGTATAATGCGCATGCCACAATAGTGATCTTATGAGTTTTAAATCACCGTAATTTAAATTTTAACACTAAATTTTGGTGTACTTGAATTAAATAATCAGTGCGTTTGATAGATTAGATGAAAAAAAAAAAGGGACAAGTAATCCTATTAATTAAATATATTTATTGAATAAA
The DNA here is from genome assembly GCA_023935145.1 of Bretschneidera sinensis. Classification (NCBI taxonomy): domain Eukaryota; kingdom Viridiplantae; phylum Streptophyta; class Magnoliopsida; order Brassicales; family Akaniaceae; genus Bretschneidera; species Bretschneidera sinensis. The sequence goes on from CM043702.1 coordinate 54,289,964, forward strand.
AATCATTTTATTTTTTTTATCAAGCAAACTCAAGAAAATTTGTAATACGTAAATTAATAGGTTATTTTCTTTGTTGTGAAGAAAAAAGAAAAAAAAAACTATTGAGGATAGAAAAAATAAAAAAAAATTTGTGTTTTTTACCATGTTTTTGATAAAAAAAAAATAAATAAAAAACAAAAAAAAAAGATTATTTTAACTCACTTTTAAATCCTCCTAAGTATATGTTAACAAAAAAATATCAATTATCTCACTTTTTATTTTTTTTATTTTTCAAAAAATATTTTCTACTCATTGTTTTTCATCTCACTTTTTTCCTACCAATCATAGCTTAATAACACTTAAATTTACAATACTCTCCCAAACTCTCTACATAAATAAACAACCATATGTGACATATTTTCACATTCTTCCATAGCAATCTTTACAAATCAAAAAACATATTAATTTGAAGTACGTAAATGGGTGGCGGCAAAAGTGGTGGTGGTGGCAAAGGTGGAGGTGGTGGTGGAGGAGGAGGAGGAGCCAAAGGTGGCTCTTCGCAAGGTGGTGGAGGGCCGCAGATGAAAGCTCCAGGATCAGGAGGTGGATCAACTATTTCAAGGGGAGTTTTCCAAAGCAACCCTAAAGCTTACTTCACTGGTCTTCATGTTGGTCAGAAGAGCAAGAAGTAGATGTTATTAGCAAATAGCAAGTACGTCCTTGGAATGCCAAAATTTCCAAGTTTATGTTCAAGAAATGGGTATCCTCCTAGCTAGTTATATCTAGTTATTGTGTGTGCTTTATTTCCATATATTGTAAGTGTGGTTTTCTCTACGGTAAAACATAAAAAGCCCTATATTACTTCTAAGTAGTTGGGGCTTATTTATGGATTGTGAATATTGACTACTTTGTATGGATTAGCTATATATGTTGCTTTACCTCGTGTTATCAAAATAAATTTAGCATAATTTTTATAACTAAGGCATGGGGCTTTTTGCGATATTACTCTTTCGATCATCACTTTGATGTCATGTTTGGTTGCAGTAATAAAAAATCACACTTTAAATCTGTCTAGAAAAACATATGAACACGTAAAAATGAGTTAAAATAATATCTCAACTTCAATTCAAATTATTATCACTTGAAAGAAAAATATATAACTTTTAAGTGACACTTGTTCATGTGATAAAGACTAGAATAGCAAAATCCGTGTGCAAATGTCGATTGCAAGCAAACCGCAAATGAAATATTTTATTCTTCAAGCTGGGAAAGGAGACCAATGCTTGGGGATTTTCGGTTTTGGTGAAACACCATTACTGCTAGCCATTGGCATTGGTTAATTCTCCAATAGATTGTCCTTAATTTATTCGATGATCTGTTATTTGTGATATAAAACGTGAAATGTAAATTTTTGGATCAATGCAAATGTATGATACTTCCCAGTCCCCACAAAGCCAACAAAGTTACTGATGAAAATTGATAGATTTTAAGGGCAGCGTTCGAGAACAAGTAATCTAATATATCGAAGTGGGTTCACCTTTCATCCAATGGTGTGATGACGGTCGGTTAAAATTTTTAAATCGATTTTTTTTTTTAAATTTTAACCACTTTAATTGTAGTAATTTTAATATTTTGATATTAATCGATCAAATTAATTTCATATTATTTATATAATTAAGTTATTTAAAATTTATTGTATTTTATATATATTATAATTATATTTAATATATTATTAATATTAATTAATTTCTTAATCGGTTGAAACGGTTAAAAAAAGCTTTAACCTCCGATTGATATATCTTATTTGATTAACCGAACTGATTCGAAACGATCGGTTAATCGGTTTAACTGTTTAATGAATTCCTCTATTTTCATTATTTACTTTTTTTCATCATTTGATAAAATAATACAATTTCAAACATTCATGTATATATTCCCACATAATACATAAATTTATGAATCATTAATAATCTATAAAATGTTGATATTATATCCTTTGATAAAAAAAAGATGAGAATGAAAGCCAAACCTATATCGAAGTATTCCAAGTAAGATAGATCTTGATGTATTTGGCAGATGTGATGGGAAAGCTAATCTTATCCTAGATGTATTGAAGAGGGAAAAGGTTGAAGCTAAAAATTAATAATTTAGTCTAAACTATGATTGGGAGGGAGGAAAGTTGGGAGAGAAAATCGATTTTTCGTTCATTGGTAAAAGATAAATATGAGAGAAAAAAATGAAATATTTAGTCTTTTTCTCTTAATTTTAAGTTGAAATTGTCGATACTCCTTAATTGGAAGGAATACGAACTACATAGAGTGAAATGTAAACTTTTTTATTAAACATACAAAATAAATATCAACTTTTTTTTTTCATTTTATTTTCTCTTCTTTTCTTTGGCTTTACATAAGAACTTCAAGTTTGGGACAAGTCTACAATAACTCTTTGTACTTTTAATCGTGCAAAATAACACCTTTTAAAACATCACAATCTTAAATGGATCCATTTATCCACATTTCTCATTAAGTTTAACATAAGTTTTATGAAATGCCTACTTTACCTATCAATAAAAATAAAAGAATGACAATTTTAGAAGGAAAGAAATTCTTTAAGTGGTGGTGGGCTATTCTTTATGGACGAAAGATATTATTTTCAGTTTTACGGAGAGTGAGAGAATGGAAAGAATAGGAGAAGAAGAGAGAAAATAACAATGATGATGAGACAGTAAAAGATCTGGGGATTTTTTTTTTCTAATTGGATTTATATATTTTTAGATGAAATTTTTGGTTGGGGTTTTGCTTATAAAATTTGTTTAACTCAAATTTGTATGAATCAATACACTGTTTCTCTCTCATCTTAAAAGAAAAATTATTTGTATAATTGTATGACATTCTTAAATGATTTTGATTTCATTGTTAGGGTAAAAAAGGCTTTTTGGCCTGTTTCTGTTAGTTTTAACCAGAAATTATGGATGGAAGAGTCTATTAGAGACATTAATAAAATGCAAGTTGTCAATTGAAAATGCAAGGTCTTATTATAGACTTGTCCCAAACTTGAAGGAGTTTTGATATAAAAACCCTTTCTATTTCTTCTCAATTTTTTGGCCTCTCACAATGCACTCATTTTAATTATTAAAAAAAAAAAGAGAAAAAAATATTTAGTTTCCAGTGAAAATGAAAAAGTGGAAACAAAAAGAAACAATAATTAATATATACATATATTGATACATTGACGAGTGATTGAATCTAAGATCTTTTTATATGGAAGATTCAGAAATGACACTAAACGGAAGATTCATTTCTTCGGATTTTTTTTTTCCCGAAGAAAGATTGGTCTTTAAAGTTTAAACTGTTATACATTGTTACCAAAAATTACACTCAAATTGTATGGAAACAGCTTCCATTTCTTTCTATAATAATTTCAATATTCACAGAATGTCATCTAACTATAATTACTAATCAATTCAAATACGAAAATTAATTCTAAATCCCCTCACCATCAAGTACATCTATTACTGATCATCTTGAACAAACTGGTTCTTCTTTTATAGTCTCTAACAGAGGCTTCCTTGATCTACACGTAGCCAATCTATAATTAAACTCCGGCACCGGAAACCCTTCATCTAATTCTACTCCCTCCATTAATAAACTCGATCTCGACCCTCCATCTCGATCATCATCAACATCATTGCCTTTCAACCCTTTATCTTGCTCAGCTTCCCCGCTGCCACCACCAGACTCCGGCGAGACCCTCACCTTTCCGGCGACTCCAGATATCCGCTTGGCCGCAGAGTTAGCAGCCATGAAAAGCATTGTCATGTCAACCCCTGTGACAACGGAGTTCACTCTTTTCATCGGAAACATGATGTAAATACTCCCAAACTCTAGCTCCTCGTCTGCGCCTAATGCCGAGAATCTTCTCCCTATGTGTAGAGACAGGGAATTGACCAAGAAGAAATTTGGACAATCTAACATCAGCTCTGCCGCCTTTACGGGTTCCCGGAATTGCCTGACTTCACCGCCGGGGAGGATTACTCTTGCTGCTTTGCCATTCTTTATCAAAGGGATCGCCAAAGTGCATGAAACATAATTTCCCATTTTTGAAAGAAAATCTGAATGTTAGTTTTATTGAGAAAGATGGGTTTGTTAAGAGAGATGATGAGGAATATTAGGTTTATATATATTTTTTGAGGGAATGCAAGGGTCAATCACAGTGGGCTAAGAATTTTGGGAGTAAATTTTTTTTATTGAGAGAAGACGCGTTAGACAAATGCAAGCGCATAACAAAAGGGAGAGGAGAGTAGGAAAAAGTAAGGGAAAGTGCATTTTTTCTGTTATTTGTTTCTTTTGGTTGCATTTTCGTCACGCGATGTCTCGCTGTTAATCCGTGTGGAGCCTACAAATTAGTGCTGTTGGTTTTGTTTTTGCGGAGACTTGAAAGGTTGGAATTTTTCTCTCCTCGTGGGGTTTTTTCCTTCATATGTTTTTTTTCTCGGTTTCACACGTAAAGGTTGGGTGGGTTGTGACTTGCTGGCTTCTTTATCAACATGAGTTTAGTCAATTATGGTGGCAAATGTTTTGCTACTTAATTTTCTTGGATTATTCCTTTTAAGCTTTCTAGTTTATAAATCTAATACTGTATTAGTACATCTTAAGAAAATTAAATTAAACCCAACTTCCAAGACACCAAGACTCAACTCATTATGCATGTGATTAGTGCAGCAATTTGACGTTATAATTGATTAACGATGAGAGAATCTGAAATTTCAATGTAAATACGTATTCTAGTGATATCATGTGTCTAATTTTATTTTATTTTTAACTCCAATCATAAAACTACATAGTTTTAATATTAGATTTTTTTAATTAATTAGGATACAAAACCCATTCCATAAATTCCATTAAAACTAGAATGATAAAACCCAATAAAATAGTATTGAATTGATTTTATAATTAATTGAGACGTAGAATTCAATTTATAACTTTATAAAAGCCTAAATTTACAAAACCCAATAAATCAAAACAAAATATTAAAAGCTTATTTTTTTTTTAAATTCAATATAAAAGATCTAATCAATGTAACAAGTAAGTAGTTAACTAACTTAAATTGGATATTTAATAAAATTAGATTCTAAAAAGAGGTAAAACGAATTTACATGATTTTTTTTTTATTCTGATTGGAAATAAGTTGTATATACCATGTAATCACACTAAATATCGTTGTTGAATGCTCTTTTTATATGGATATGATTGTCCATGTCATTCTTCTTACTATAATTTATTTTTTCTATTATTTGATACAAACTTCAAATACAATACTACAAATTGTTGATTAGAAAATCAACTTTAAACATGCAATCTTTTTTCTTTTACCTAGTTTAAACATGCAATCTTGATTAAAAAACAAATCAAATTTTATAAGAAATAAATTTTTAAAAAATGATGTATTCAATTGCAACAAGTAGAAATAAAAAAAGTTAAAAGTTAAGGTTACAACAGAAAAACAATAATTTCAAGTCAGATGTCATTTAAATTCAAAAATTGATTTCCTATAATTCTTAATATCTATTACTTTTTTATTTTATTTTTTAATACAATATAATTTTAATAATTATCGTTATGTTGAATATATAAAATCGAATCTATAATTAATCTTATAAAAGTTTAAAATAATAAAATATTATTTATATAAAACTTAAAATAAAGATTACAATCAAGTTATGTAGTAAACTAACTTAATATTACATGTCAGAAAATATTTTACGATTGAGGATTTCATATCGTACATGTGATTTTTGTCTTTATTGTGACTACATACACATTACTCGACATAATTGATTTTGTGTACTCATAAAAAAAATTATTATTGTTTTTGCATAAGGATTTGAGTATCTATGTTATTTTTTTACACAAAAATTTGTTCTTTAAACACATTTTTTCTTCATTTATTTTATAAAAAATTCACAAGTGCAATATTATACGTGTTAATTAGATTACAATTAGTTTTTAAAAAATATAATCATCATTAATAAGACAAATCAAATTAAATGATAAACAAAATTTTAGAAAAAAAATTAATTACAAGAATATTTAATATCCAATCAATTACATGAGATGACAAATATATATATATATATATATATATAATGAATTAAATTAATCGTGTGACTAGAAAAAAGATAGTTTTATAAATATCAAAGCATCTTATGGGAAAAATAATTAATAAAAAATAAGCGATAAGCCAATAAAAAACAAATATCCTAATTAAATACTATAAATACATAAATTAATAGTTAATTATGTTTCAAATAATATAAATAAAAAATTCATAAATAATTGTCAAATATATCTCATTTGAAACCTGAGATTAAAGATTATAATCACAAAAATCTTTTTGGTAAAAATAAGCTAATCCACAATATTATATATTTTCAATTGTAGTGGCAGTCGACAAAATCGTCGATCCATGATTAAGATTTAAGTGATTGCTTATTTAATGGGATTTATTTTACTCAAGAGCTTATATATAGATGAACCACAGTACGAATAAGAATAGAAATTTAAATGAATATATATCCATTTGATATTAATTCAAGGTGATCGTGGTTGGAAAATTGATTTGGATATCTCAAATCCATGCTTTTAGCGAGAATATTAAGCTAATGATAAAACTAAAAAGAAATTTATGCAGACATGTCCAAAATGTCATATGGTATGTTACAATTACCGATCCCTATAATTGATTTTTTTTTTAAAAGAAAACAATTGCTAATATTGTATAACCTTACACAGTTATAATAGTATAATTGAATAAATCAAATAACTATAAACCCTGGCATTGCACGGGCATAACAACTATGTTTTTATTGTTCCCGAAATAATATGGCAAATAGAAATAGAGTAGCCCAAGTCTCTTAATCTAGTAGTTATCTTCAAGATTTTCTATATAAGAGATTTAGGTTCGATCATCTTCTCTGCCATTTAAAGGAAAAATAAAGAAATAGAAGATGAATATGAGTATGAACATAAAAATATACAATTATTTGTTATTCAATACTTGCTGCTGATGCTGATTTACATATAGTTTGGAACATGAATTTCATAAATTTTATTAAATTCATTTGTAATTTTATAGAATTTAGTATGTTTGCACCAAATCCTACCAAAATTGATATAATTTGAATTTGAATTCTTTAAATGATGGTGTCAATCAATTTAATTGGTAGAGTCACTTATTACTGTATAAAAGACCCGAGATAAATAATAGGTAAGACAGAGTTGCTTCAATTATGTAGCTCATAAACTCAATGAATCTATCTCCTTTGAACCAAAAAGAAAAATGCTATAAAATAAAGAGTGAAATTTCGTGTTAAAAAGGATCTCTCACTCGAATGAATTATAAGATTTAATATAAATGAACCAAACATGAAAATTTATATTTAAACAAATTAAAATGAACTCCATAATGAATGCATTTGTAATTGAAATGAACTCTTTACTTCATTTGGAACCCGTTAACATCTTACATGTCCAGAATATGGACTAAGAAATAGTAAAACCAAGGAAACTGCCAACTCTATAATGAGAGATTTTAACAAAATTGATGGATGACCAATTGATCATATAGCCATGGCTTAGTATTTTATGCATGCAGAGCCACATCAGCATAAATTCATATTATTTGTATGAAATATCAAATACCTTTTACTAATCTTAAAATTTTAATGGATTATCAATCAGTTCGTTTTAGTTGATATTTTGAGTATAATTCAATTGATAACCACACTTCTCTTTTAATATTCTACTGTCCATTTGCACTCATTACAATGTTTTTTTTAAGGATAAAATTGAAAAGTAACTAGTCTAGGTTCCTAGTGTGTCGCAAAATTACTAATCCACTTTTCGATGTTCATTTTAGGTGGTTTGTTTTTCTGATTCAAATAGCATATGTATATTATTGCGTTTATAATAATAAGAACGTAGTTTATATATAAGCTCAATTGATACTCACACCTGATTTTATTGAGATTTCAATTAAGTTCAAATCCTCTCGGTCCCAATTATAAAATAAGCAAATCTTTAATGATAATATGTATTCATGTCATGTTTAGTCCTTGATTTTTTTTCTCATTTAAGCGATGTTATATACAAATACAATGAATGATCTTTAAAAAGTTGCTTTAATCCTTCTTTTAAGAGGGTTCCTAAACGACACCATATAAGAACCCACAATACTAACACAATCCATCAATAATGGGAGAAATAATCAATATACAAATATGACAAATAACCACGTCATGGTAGAAATGAAAACTGAGATCTTGTGATCCAATAGCCTCGATTTCGAAATTTTACTAATAATTAAACCAATACGTCATTGGTTGTTTAGTCCTTGTGTTAGTATGCTCGACTATGTAAATTGTAATCCGTAGTATATTTTCCCCAAAATAATGTGACCAAACAAAAATAGAGAAGGAATATGAACATAAAATTCTCCTACTATCTTTATATTATTGGTTACTCTTGTTATTCTTCTAGATTTAACATCATACATGTCCAATATACAGACTAAAAAGTAGGAAAACCAAGGAATCTACTTACTAATCAACTGAGAAATATAACAAAATTGATGGATGATCAGATAAGCCATATAAAACATTCCACCTTATTTACTATTGCATAATTTTCCTTCAAAATATTCATCTCAAACAAGAGGCAAAGTAATGTTGGCTAGAGTCTTTACGTTAAATGGTCTAATTCGAGATTTCTTTCCACCCCATAAGGCTTTGGAGATGAGTTCGTATGCATGTTCTGTCGGATGGAAATAATCCCAAAAGAGGAATTCATTAGGCTTTAGACAAATCTTATAACCCTCCCTGCCACATTGCTGTAATCCTCTGAGGGTCCCATCACCACAACATGCGTTAAATACATCAGAAAACCCTGAAAAGGCATAAACAACAAATCAATAAAGATTGAAGGAGAGAATATTGACCAGTAATATCACGGACTCGATTTTATAGTAGTTATCATGGAATCAGAAAAGTCCATTAATAATCATGGAGAAATTAAGTAGTAATTTTGGTTTTTAAATTTTTTTAAAACAATTACTTCAATTTCCTTGTTATTACTTATGGATTTTCCTCATTTCTTGGTAACTCTAACAGAACCATATATGTGGAATCACCACTCCACCTAAACAATACTTTGGAAGTCAAGTAGTAAATATTTGGAAAACAAAATAATAAATACTACTAAAGTTTCTAAAGTGCATAAAAGTGTGTCTGACTTAAGTGTCTGAATAGCATGCTCATAACAAATACATCCATGAACAATTGGATATATTGAATAATGAGAAGATATAGTATGGGTTGAAGTGAAAGGTAACTTTGATTTAACAGTAGTTTCAATTTATGGTTTACAAATCGTTTTTGAAACAATTTTTGGTGAAACAACAATATTGGAGTTAAAAACTATTTAGTGCTTAGTAAAATGGTAGAGAAAACAGTTTTCCTAGCACAAATTCAGTTTCTTAGAAAGTATTTTCTAGTTGTCGATTTTTTTTATAAACCGTTTTTTATAGTATTTGACCTAACTATATTTATAATAAAAAAACTGTAAACCATTTTATAAACTCTCTCAAACTATACCTAATGGTAGGTTCAAATACTTATTGTACCGAAAAAACTACAGAAAAAAATTAAAAGAAAAAGTGACAAGTAGACAATTACCATATCGAGTTGGAATTGCTCGAAATCTTTGAACGATGTCATATACTGCTCCAAAGACACCAATTGCTGCAGGGTACTTAACAGGTAAATCATTCACTATACTTTCAAGTCCCTTATTATATTTCTTAACCATAACATTCATCTTTCCGTAACACCGGTTAATCGGTGCACCAGGCAAGAGGGCCCTGGCTGGAACACAACCAACAGGGCCTAGGGAAAACACAGCAATGTGACGAGCGCCAAGTTTGTAAATTTGTTCAACCAGATTTGTAACTTCTGTTAGCATTGCTTGCACATAAACATCTAGGTCAAGTGTAGGGGGATCAAAAGGGAGGAAGTAGTTGTAAATGTCATTAGAACCAGACTCGAAGAGGAACAGAGAGTTTTGGACTAGATTTGTATCAATTTGTTTTTGCTGTACTAGTGCTTTGAATTGCTGTAATTGGTCTTGGATTGGTATCACTCCCTGTGGCATAAAAAAAGTATAACTAATTAGCTCATAATAACACAATGTAAATTTTGAACTATTGAGAAAATTAAATAATAGATCACACTTTTTTTAGTCATTTTCTTTTATCATCGTGTATTTTTGGGTTTATAGAAAAAATAATTAAAAGTTTTGCATATGAAACTCATGTAAAAAAGTCCAAATATTTAAAAGGGATATTCTCGAGACACGAAACCAAAACTGAAGCTCTGATATACCATATTAAGAAATAGTTGAGTAATCAATTAATCCAAAAGTTTAAGCATATAAGAAATTGTCAAATTATTTCTTAATATTTTAACAAAAATGATTTTATTTTAGATGGGTTTTGTGAAGAGATTTTGAAAATTTTGTTGTTCTTTTATATGCAATGATTTAAAAACCTGAATAATTTAAAAGAAAAAACTTAAATTTTACTTAGATAATTTTATTTTAAATTTTAAAGTTCATACCTCAAAACGACAGTCAATTTTGAAATCGTCTTTAAATTTAAAAATTCCAAAATCCATTATTTCCAAGATTTAAGAACATGCTCGGAATGATTTATAATATTGAAAATTTTAGAGACTCTCTCCAACTTGATTACAACCATGAATCCCTTGCTTCTATATGTAAATTAAAAGAGATTTTGTTTTTATCTATGGAGGAAGAATAATCAAGAAATCTTTGTTTCCCGAGAATTTACTCTAAAGTCAATTTTCTTACCCAATCTTTATTTGTTTCCCGCAAAACACCACTTCCTGCACTAGCAAAGTTGATGCCATTTGATGGATAATCTTTCCTACTTCCATTCGTCACCGCAATATGTGACTCGAGGAATGGTTTTTGCAAATCAATGCCAATAAATTGTGCTGCCATTTTAATAATTAAGGACCCAAAAAGGAAAAAAAAAAAAAAAACAAACACACACATATGCTCTTTATAAAGTAAAATCCAACCGCTAGCTATGTTGTATAGATTCAGTTATGGATGTTAGATACGGTATATGTCCGAGTGTCGGACTTGTCTATTTTTATAATTTTTTTCTTTAATTTTGAGTGTCCAAATGTCATACTCATATCCTTTATCCGGAGTGTTCGATTAAGGCAAGGAAAATTGAAGAGTTCATGTAACATACATTGATAGAAACAAAGAAATTACTAGGAACTCACAAATGAAATCAGCAACTGTTCTGCCATTAGTAAACCTCCCAGTTGGATGATGGAAAAAGCTTGACCCGTAAGGGGGAAAATCAGCCTGTGCCCTGCAATTCTTGTTGAAGTGGTTGTTGCCAGCATCGAAAATGGAGTCTCCAAACGTAAATATTGCAGGGACATTTAGTGAATTGACTAAATTAATAGACAATGAGGTGAAGAGGAGAAGAAATACAAATAGGAAAAGCTTCTCCATAATTAGAGAGAGGGATATTTTAAGTAGTAGAAAGGAAGTGGAGGTTATAAGTAAAAACAAGAATTAAAGGTGGTAGGCAAAAGTAGAGGACAAAATAAAACAGAATGCACGAGTATGGTGCATTCAAGGAGGTTGCTTTGTAATGTGATTATGTCACTTGTTATGGCTCTGAGCTACCCAAAAGTGTTTTTTTTTTTATGGGAGCATCATATATTTGAGCTAGTTTTTACATATGGATAAAGGAAATATGGATCTACACTAGTTCCACTCACATCAAGAATTGTAGGAATTACCCAGTCGGCTTGGGCGCCCATGATGGGCAGCTTGATTTGCTCAACATTTAACTCATCTACATAAAAATTAGAGGGAACTAAATTTAAACCAAAAAACACCTTACCAATCAAAAATCACCTTATCACTTGAACATGAAATAAAATGTTATTACTCAATTTTTCTGTTTGAAAAACGTACAGAAAAAAGTTAGATTAAAGGTTGCTTGGTTAGAGAGAGACATATCAATTCTAAAGAGAAAAAATTTGCATATTTTCTTTGAGAATAAGAATAAGGCTCTTGGGTTGTGATAATAGTGTGTTTTTTGTAATTGTGATCGCACACACGACCACTGGCGAGGCTTAGAAGGAATACATCAAGGAGAAACTCAAACTATCGTAGAAGATTGGGTTCAAGAGATACAAATAATTTTCACTTTGTTTGCTTTGATGACATTGGTACCAGAGCATGGTTATATGTTCTTTGGGTTTATAAAATATTTATGAATATGAGTGCACATGTAAAATTGATAAAAAAAATTGCATGTAAATTCATAAAACCCAAAAATATGAAGGTTTATTGATTGAAAATAGAAACTCTTTCAATTCTCAATATTATGCCATAATTTTCTAGAGTAATTTATTCTACAACATGTATATTAAATATGGAAAATATGATACACTAACTCTCAAAGACGAGAGAAAAAAATGAAACCTTAGCCAAGAAATTCGAAACATTGAAAAATCATCATAAATTGTACGCTTAATTTTATGACACAAGACTTATATGGTTAGAAAGAAGATTTCATAAGCTTTCCAATGGCATATTGCATGAAGATTTTGGTTGATCGTAGAGAGACATAAGGGGCATGGAATTTTAATACCATTTTTGGCCAAATATGAAAGTTTGGAGGCTGAAGACAACCTCTAAACAATTTTGCCCACTCGCATGAGAGAGTGAATGCACTCTCTTCAATTTTCGGTGACCCAAACCAGAAACTGAGACCATATACGTGATCATCATGGTCGGATGAATCGCTCGCCGCCTGTTCGGTCAAGAGGCGACGCATGCACGTGCCGATGTGACTTGTGAAGGCTTTTGTTGGTTGTTTGAAGGGTTTTTTTTACCATAAACACCATTAGCGCATGAGGGCTGCCGATAATGGCTCCGGCGAAGTAAAATAAAATACTATTTTATTTATAAAATTATGTATGATTTTTTTATATTTTTTCCAAAAAAAATTAATTAATTATGGATTATATATTATTAATTTTTGAATAAAATAATACTACTTCTTTTGAAAAATTATGACAGTTAAATTTACTCAATCTTGACTTGAGTGCGACAACTTAATTTTTGAGTTTCTAAATATTTTTTTTAGTGGGGATTTAAATCCAGTGTGAGGTTTTTTTATGTTCTTGGATCTTTATTTCTCTGTAAAGTTTAAATCAAATTCATTCAACACAACATGCGTATATATTTGTTGTCATGAATATAAAATTATTTTTTTAGATATCAAATGAAAATACTTATGAGTCTTAATAACTTCTGGATTTAGTTAACATGACTCATTATTCAAACTTCATCGCATGTGAAAAGAAACCAGAACATCCTATAAGCATTCACATAAGAGTTGTAGAATGATTGTGGCATGAAGTTAAAAGGCAAATTGGTTGTTCCATTCCTTTATGTGAAATTGCTTGTGTCTTACTTGAGTCATTACTAGACGATGAATGGAAACGTGTGAAGTCCACTCTAAGGCATGAACCAAAAATCAAGAATAATTTTTATGGGGTCGCCAATGAGCTGGAGTTAGCAGAGGAACATCGTATACTTTCTGGCATAAGGCGTACCATTGTGTTGTCACAACTTCTAAATCTCTGCAGTGTAAGACATATAGGTTTAGTGGAAAAGAGAGATCCTTGGATAGTTAAAATTGGAAAGCATGTGATGGATGAACAATTGATGTTCTTTTAAAGTGAAGATCACATAAATTATAAATGTGATCAACACTTGGCCAAGCATCAACCTATCTCTCATATAGAAATAGAGAAAGAGACATAGAATTATGTAGCTTAAGTAAGAACTTGTATTAATGTAATAGTATGAATACTATAATAAGTGTGAACGTTTTGTAAATATTTGTTGATTGTATAGAACATTAAATGGTATGATTTTATATTTTAAATATGTTTAACTGAGTGGGAGTTCTTAGATTGGTAGGATTGTAGTAAATTATCACGTAGGACTTAAATTCGCGCAAATTGAATTTAACTTGTGATGATTTAACTTTAGAACATAGAAGATGATTATAGCATTGTGAACTTTTGATTTTGTGTCTTAAGTACAATTATCATCAGTTTAGTTCGTATTTACTGCAAAATAAATATGTGTAAAATCTTATATATGCTAGTATTAATTTTTATATGCATGTATTTGTAGAGAAAAGCTATAACTGACAATGGCATAAGCTTCTAAGAATATTGTGGCTGAACTGAATAAGAGTGAGAAACTGAACGATGATCATTATGATTTGGCTTTGGAAGATTCAGTACGTCTTTGAGCAAGGATCTTCAGCTCAACACATAAGGAATAATGAGGCATATCAAGCCTGGAAAAAGAAGAATAGCACTGCTCGCATTAAGTTGTTGGGCAGCATGCAAGATGATTTCCTATGTGAGTGGAAATGGGTTACTTTGAAATAAAAGTACGGGGTATTTCTGCCACCGAACTGAGGAGGCTCACGATCAAATTTGTTACCTACATGATCATGGAGCTCAAGGCAAGAGACTATGTTCTTATTGATGAACAGTAAGTTTAGGCTGTCATTCAATCTTTACCTGAGAGCTGAGAGCACATGAAGATCTATATGATGCATAATGATAGCATTAAAACATTTATTGACATTGTAAGTCACTCGGAGTTAGAGGATAAGCACTTATGAGCTTCTAAGATGCCTATCCAAGGCTATGTTGCTGAGTCCAGTTCGCGCAAAATGCGCAAAAGAGGTTGAAAGAGCTTCAAGAAAGGTAAGGATATTGTCCGACAACTAAGCAGGTTAAGTTTAACCTAATCAAAAGAGGAAAGCATGGTGGAAAAAGGGATAAGACCAAGTTGGCCTGCTATAACTATGGCAAGCTGGGTCACTTCACTCGTGAGTTCACTATGCTGAAGAAGGTATTTTTCATTTCTACTCCTTTTAGTTATGCTTTCATTTCTAGCTGTATAATGCTCACTGAGTCTTATTTTTTTGTGGATTTTAGACTTAGGAGCTAGAGACCATGTAGCTAGACATTGGGGAGCATTTATGGAGTACTATCGATTAGTACAGGGATCAAAGTGGATATACGTAAGAAACAACTCAATGATTGAAGTTAAGGGTATTGGTACTTGTCAATTGAAGTTGCTTAGTGGTCGAACCTTGATCCTACATGATGTCCTCTATACTCCTGATATTCGACAGAACTTGGTTTCTATTTTAATATTACTTAGCCTATGATTTAGTTTAAATTTCTAGTTTTATTTCAGATGGTTTCACGATACTTGAAACATTATGTAATTTATATAATAATTATGGTGTTTATTCATTAATTGCATCTACTAGTAGTGGTAATCTTGATGCAAATGTTTGGCATGCTAAACTATGTCATATAGGGAAAGAAAGAATGAATAGATTAGCTAGAGCATGCTTCATAGGCCCACTCACTAAAATAGAATTGCATTTATGTGAAAATTTTCTGGTTAGGATAGCAACTAGAAAACCATTTGGAAAAGGGAATCAAGGTAGACATTCCATTATAATTAATTCGTTCGAATATCTATAGACTAATGAATGTCAAAGTGAGGCATGGAGCCTCATACTTAATCACTTTTATTGATAATTTCATGCGTTTTAGTAATGTCTATCTGATTACCTCATAAGTCTGAAACCTTAGATTACTTTAGACACTACATCAATTTGGTTGACAATCAGTTAGAAAAAATAATTAAAACTTTAAGAACGGACATAAGGCGTGAATATTTGTCTACGAAATTTAAAATGGCTTTGTGATTAAAAAATGTATTAATAAACAGTTGACTATACTTGGTACTCCGCAACAAAATGGTTTTATAGAGAGAAGAAATAGGACTCTACTGGAAATGATTAAGTTTATGATGGCATAAGCTAATCTTCCTATATTATATTGGGGGGATGCCTTGTTAATTGTTGCCTATATGTTTAATTTAGTGCCTTCTAAATCAGTCACTTTCACTCCATATGAACTATTGATAGGTAGAAAGTCTGACTTAAGTTTTTTACGACCCTGGGGCTTACAACATATGTTCATGATACTTCTCACAAATAGGGAAAGTTAGGTCTAAGGGGTAAAAAGTGTATCTTTATATGTTCTTCTAAACACGTAAGGGGTAAAAAGTGTTCATGATACTTCTCAGAAAGGATACGTGTTCGTTAGAGAACACTCTGATGGATGTGTGACTGAATTAGAATCACCATATTGCACATTCTTGGAGAATGATTTTCCTAAATGAGGTGAGATAGATAAGTATTTTCAGTTTTATAAGATAGACGATCTTGACAATGTAGGTGCACCCAACTAAACAATGGAGATTGATAAGGTTTTGTTAAAGCCTTCTCAACCTAGTGGGAGCAATGCATTGGTTGGTGGTTCTATTCAATCAGAATCACAAGAACTATAATTGCATAAAAGCAGTCATAGAAGTATCCTACGTCATCATTTTGAAATTGATCTGAAAACTTTTATGATTGTTTAACATGATGACATTGAGCCAAAAAAAGTTCAAAAAGCTCTCTTATATTTTGCAAAGGAAGAATAGAAAAAAGAAATGGAAGAAAAAATGGAATTTATGAGGTTAAACCATGTTTGGGACGTGGTTGATCTTCTGTTTAGGCCAAAAGGCAATTGGGAACACGTGGGTTCTTAAGTCAAATGCAAGGCAAATGAAACCATTGAGAGGTGCAACACTCATCTAGTGGAGAAGGGTTATACCCAAAAGGAGGGTATAGACTATAACCAAACCTTTTCTCCAATTTTAAGGTTTGCCTTTATTCTTCTAATCTTAGCTATCGTTGTAAGTCTAGATTTAGAATTGCATCAGATGGATGTTAAGACTACATTTCTCAATGGATAACTAGATGAAGAAATGTATATAGAACAGCTTGTAGGTTTCATAGCTAAAGGCCAAGAGCGCAAGGTGTGCAATCTTCAATGATCTATGTATGGCCTGAAACAATCTTCCAAGCAATAGAATCTGAGATTTCATCGAGCTATAACTTCATATGAGTTTACGATGATCAAAGAAGATCCCTGTGTGTACATCAAACATGTTGAGGATAAATTTACAATTTTGTCTCTTTATATAGATGACATCCTATTAGCTAGGAATGATAAGGAGTTCTTAATTACCATTTATTTTGAAATGAAGGATTTAGGAGAGGCTAATTATGTACTTGGTTTTAAGATCCATAGGGATCGTTTTAGGAAACTCTTAGCTTTGTAACAAGAGTCTTACATTAAAAGGATTCTAGAATGATTCAATTTGCATAATGTCAATCATATAGATATTCCTATAGCCAAAGGTGAGAGTCTAAGCCTTAAAATGTGTCGTAAGGCTCCAGAAGAAAAGAAAGAAATGAAAGTGTTCCTTACTCTAGTGCTGTTGGAAGCTTGATGTATGCTATTATATGCATTCGGCCTAACATTTGCTATATCATGGGGCTAGTAAGCTATTATCAGTCAAACCCTAGAAAGAAGCATTGGATGGTAGTAAAAAGGGTTATCAGATATTTGAAAGGCACTATAGGTTTTTCCCTATGTTATCAGGGGAATGATTTGCACATAATGGGTTACATAGATCCCAATTGGGCAAGACATTTAGATGAGCATAAATCAACATCTAGATATGCTTTCTTGCTTAACAATGGAGTCATATCTTAGAGTAGCAAGAAGCAATCTTGTACAACCTATATACAATGGAGGCTGATTTTATAGCTTGTTCTGCAGCAGTTCAAGAGTTGGTGTGGCTTAGAAGATTCTTGGAAAATTTAAATGTTATCACTAAAGCTTCAGGCCCAATGATGGTTTATTGATAGTCAAACTGCTATGGCTTATGTAAAGGATACCTAAAATAACTTTGTTAGAGACATTGTGGCACAAAATGAGGTGATCCTTAAGTATATTTCTATGCATAAGATGGTTGCTGATTCGTTTACTAAACCATTCCTTGAGACGTGTTTCTTTTTTATGTAGAGTCACTAGTTTTGTGCAAAATATGATGTAATTTATATTGATGGATCGTTGTACAAACTTATAAGATTGTGATATTATTATATATATCATGTTTGTTTTATGCGATTGGTTATCTCATATATGTTGACATTGGCACAACGATATATATATATATATATATATATATATATATATATATTAAAGTATGTCATCAAAATAAAGGTTGGCTCTTTCACACAAGTGATTATCTTAAGCGCTAAGATAACGAACTCAGATGAGACTTAGTATATTGTTATTTGGGTGCTTCGGAGAGTGAGCCAAGTATACAGTGATTATGAATTTATAAACAATGTACCTTATTAAAATTTGCCTTGACTAGAGCCAAGGTCTTAAATTAAAGCTTAAAACCTATACCAATCATGATCATCCCATGATCACGTAAACCTGGATGGAAGCCAGATGCAAGTGCTTCATTATGCGCTGAAAGAGCAAACTAATAAAAAAACTCGAGTTAGGCACATGAGAGCATGAATGTGTTGGTTATGACTAGGCTAAGATCCGTATAGTGGTATATAATTTAAAATGACATACACTCTTATCAATAAATAGTAAACCACTATAACATGTATTTCACACTGCGTGTGCTTAATATGACCTTAAAGAAAGGTGACTGAGTGATTCCTTGCATCCTTGTTGTGTGAACCTTAGAGGTTTATGTAAATTAAAAGCCATAGTTAGTGCTCTGTGTAACTTTCAACTATGTTTTCAAAGGGACATACTAATGTTTGCTACTTTGGCATGTTATCAATGACAATGAAATAATTATCCTAATGGAGCATAACTAAGAAAGCAGTTAGTTTGAAACTGAGAGACATGAGTGTGGAAGGAAAACAATTTTATTTACATCTACCACATGTATTCACTAGTCAACCAATTATGTTGCTTTTTTAAAACTTGGACATAATTATGGATACATGGTGAGGAAAGTGAAGTTTAGCATAGCTTTTAAGGGGTTAGGCATGCTAGGATTGATGTAACAAAATAAGTTTGGGGCACAATGAGACACTTTTCTAAATTTAGTTTTATTTAGGGTTGAGGCCGCTATGTATCCTTAACATGTGTATAGTATTGTGCTCCAAAATAAAGATATACTAGTAGATCGCACGACTCATTTGCTTGTATGAAATTCTTGAAAGATTTTTTTTTTTTTGGAGTAAAAGTTTCTCTGTCTCTATTGGGCATTGTCTAGCCCATTATGTACAAATGGGAGATGTAGGAATTATTAGGTCGGGCTCCCATGATGGGTAGCTTGACCTGCCCAACAATTAAACCATCTACATGAAAATTGGAGGGAATTAACCTTATATTAAAAGGCACCTTATCAATTGGATGGGAAATGAACTATTATAAGACATTTTTTCTTTCTAAAAAACGTAAAGAAAAAAAAATCCATATTAAAGGTTGCTTGGTTAGAGATAGAAATAGCAATTCTAAAGAGAGAAAATTTACATATTTCCTTTGAGAATAAGAATAAGGCTCTTGGGTTGTGATAATAGTGTGTTTTTCATAATTATGATCACACACACGACCACTGGTGAGGCTTAGATGGATTAGATTAAAGAGAAACTCAAACTATCATAGAAGATCAAGTTCAAGAGGTACAAATAATTTTTGCTTCGTTTACTTTAATAACAAGAATGGAAGAGGGCTACTTCTTATTGTGCAGTTTATAGAATTAATAAATGTCATTTTTTTTTTATAAAGGAACTAAGAGAAGCAAATAATCAATAAAATATCTTCCTGTTGATGAGTTTTGGTCTAATAGTCAATGCATGAGGCTTTGGGATTATAAGATCACAAGTTTGATTCTCACAGTGTGTGGGTTATTTGTCCGATTTGTATATCATTTTTTTCCTCACTTTAGATCAATTGTGTTAGTATTGTGGGTTTCTATATGGGTATTGAGATAATACGAGTTCTTATTGTAATCAAATCAATCATTCTACTGCTTCCGTATAGCTTTGCTTCAATTAAAAATAATAAAAAAACTGCCCTCTTCATACATGGTTCTGACTACATTTTTCTTTTATCACCTTTATACATGTAGTAGTTAATAGTCATAAGACAAGTGAGTTGTTTGCCTTACTAAATGGGTAAGTTTATAATGAACAGGAGCTACCATAAAATTATACTTCAATATATGGATGTTCTTAATTCTTACATCACCTAGAATACATACAATTGGAAGTATAAAATGGTAGTTTCAAATGTGTTAATTTTAGGGAGTAAATTTTAATATTTGTCTTTTAAATTTGCAGTTTATCTTATTTATGTTCTTAAAGTTTGATTTGCCTTAGTATTTAAAGTTATGAATGTTTCAATTTACGTCCTTAGTTTTGAAATCCCTCGGTTAAATCTTATGTGGAAAGTTAACTCAAATCTGGCCTGATTAATTTGGATAAAAAGTTAGCATCATCATTAACTCATTTATAAGCTCCATATCTCTCTATGTTCTTCCAAAAAAATAATTGATTCCAAACCTTTGTTTTTACCCAAACAAATAGATCCCCTTCATCCTCAAATTTAAATAAAAAATCTACCTTAATCTATGAAATCAAACTGCTAACGATCACGTGAAAAACACATAGTGTTGTTGGATAAATTTTCGCGCTTATTTAGTCACGTTGGACGTCATATAAAAATTGAGTAAAATATTTTGAAGCTAAAAATATAAATTGGTATATTTATAAATTTTAGGTACCCAATTAAAATAAATCAAATTTTAAAGATGTAAATAAGACAAACGACGAAAATTAGAGTTACTCTTTTCATTATACAACTTACATGCCATAAACTAAAAAATAAACAAATATTTTTCTTTTTTTTAATTATTTCAAAAATATGCACACAGAATAAATAAATGAGTTGATTATGTAAGACTAATAATACATGTTAATACTAAAACATGCACTCAATTTTTTAAAACATGAAATGATAAATATATATTCCGTCTAAATTTTTTTAAGCAAATAAAAGAGCCATTAGTTGAAAAAAAAAAGTTGAAATAAGCTCTGAAATTAAGAAAAAGAGCCCTCAATCTCGATCACATTCTCCACAAGAGCCTCCCATAGATTCTTAATGAGGTTGTAGCTCTCCTCCAGCCTCTTATTAAGGTCAAGACAGCAACGAGATAGCACGTCCAAAGTCTTGCTCGACTGAAAAAACACACAAGTTAACAACCCTTAGTTTTAAGTAAAGAAAAGTAGGAAAGAAAAGAGATAAAAAAATTACCTTGAAGGCTAAGTCATTGGCCATCCTGGCAAGAGCCTCTACAGGTTCTTGGCTCAGTCTGACAAAATCCCAAGAAAGGATGCCTCTGATCAGGTGCTCCCGTGCAACCTTGGAACTCTCAAAGATTGAGTCTGAGACCTTCACGCACTAGTTCAGCCTTAGAACTTCTAATGGTGCAGGCTGAGCAAGTTAGGATCCAGATGTGAGCCCTGAAACCAAAGGTCTAAAAGAAGGAGGACGAGGAAGAGGTGTGGTGTCATCCACTTGAATAGTTTCTAGAGGAGGAGAAAGAAGAAGGTCTCAAGACTAGCCTTCGGCAGTTCCCCTCTTCTCTGAAAGTTGGCTCTCTGCATTAGCCTCGGCAAGCCTCTTCCAATCGACCGACAGGACTACTGAGCCAATCAATTAGGCCTATGTGTTGGTTGACTGATTCCCTGCCCATATTGGGTGTGTCGCTTTATTTTTCATTTTCTATGGCCAAATATTATAAAACTTCATTTTTCAGCCTCAAACCCTAAAAATAATGTGGAACCCTAGAATTTTACACCTCCCCAAGTAATCTTTTCGACCTCGAGTTAAAACCAATGCATCTTGATAGTCCAACATCAAAACCGTAATCCCACCATTTTTCCTGTAAATATCCCTTAACCCTGCCCCAAAACAACTTCAAGCACTCAAAAATACATTAAATTTTCATAAACTTTTATTTATCCTTAAATACTAAAATATTTTAGCCTCTAGTGAAAATTCTAGCCTTCCAAACAATCTTAGCCTTCACAAAAATCCCTAAAAACACAAGCCCTTATTATCGTACAAGTTTCAAATCAAAAGTTTGGTTCTTGTGCATGTGTTCATCAAGTTCCAAGTCAAAGTTCGATTCCTCTGTGATTGTTCATTTACAAAGTTTCAAAGCAAAGTAAAATCTTACGGGCGTTCATCCACTACATGCAAGCATCGAAATTCTAAGGGCATCCGCAATGCAGTGGAATGTAATATAATTCTTTGATTGATACTTGCTTTCCATAAAAGTTAGTAAATCCTTAGCACTCAAATTTATACATGTCAATTGTATGTTATGATCCACCTTAGATTTAATGTTGCGTAATTACATGTCATATAAAAAATATGCCTTAGGTCGCATTTTTATTCATGTCAAGTAGATTAAAGTTTCCATAAAATTATATGTTATAATATTAATGGTTTGTTTACATGTTAACATGATTAAGACCTACAATTGTTGGTATCTGTCTAAGGTTTAAACATAGTTCAAACATGATTAAAGTCTAAACCAAAGTTGGAAGAATAAATTTCAGCATGTTAAAGGAGTGCACACATGTGTGTGCATCACTTTGGGTGTGTGTGCACACCTCTATTCACCAAGGCAAAAGAGTGCACACAGCTGTGAGAGGGACAACATCAGTGTGTGCCTCACCTCTTCCTCACCAGCGTTGCAACGCCCAGCAAGGAGGAAGTTTTGGTAGAGGGCAGCGCCGCATCTCTCCCTCACCAGCGCCGCACCGCCCAACAAGGAGGTAAAAAAGGGCCTTGCCTAGCGCCGCACCGCCCCCTGTTCAGTGCCTAGGCGCTAGGCACACTGAGGCACACACATACAACTTGGTTAAGCCTCCTGTTAGGTGCGTGGATGCAAGGTTAAAATGCACAGCACCACTTAGGATTGATGGAGAGCCATGATTGAGTGGTCATCAAGATCTAAAGGTGGAGAATGACACTCAAGATTGATCAAGAAGTTGGTGCACTATATAAAGGGTCACCTAGCTTTATTCTCAACATAACATTGTGACATAATATGAGATCAATTGTAAAGAGTGAAAAGACACAATACAAGAGAGAATTGTATGAGAGTGCAAAGACACAAAACACAAGAGGGACTCATTGTAGAGAGACTGGTTGTAAAGAAGAGAGAGTAGTATAGATAGAGAGCATTATATTAGTTCTTATCATCTTCTTTGTTCTCTTCTTGGTTTCTTCAAGAACTTGAGTTTTTTGGAGAGGGTTGCTGTAATTGTAAAGAACCATTGATTTAGTGTAGAGAGTTCAGAGAAACTCACGAGGACGTAGGCACATTGCCGAACCTCGATAACAAATCGCTTGTGTTCTTTTCTTTCTTGCTTTCGATTGCTGTATTTCTTTCTACAAGTCATTCTAGACTTGGGTGTTTGGAAGATCACCACCTGGGCATCTTGTCAAGGTGATTTCCAACAACAATATTCCTTGATTTCAATTGCTTGAATTCGCTTATCATATAGAAACCATGCTTTAGGTTCGTTTGCATACTTACATGTCATTAAGGTTACACTATTTTGCTCGAAATCACATGTCCGGTTTAGTGTTATTTCATAGCTCAGGTTTTTACATGTTTTATTTTATTTCTTGAACCGAATAAATATATTACTATTTAATTGTCTAAGATTTCGAAAAGGCAAAAGAAATAGGACTCAAAACCAGGCCAACCAACTGATCCCTCATTTTTTTAGATTTTTTTTTTAAACTTATATATTTCCTTTAATTATTTGTACTTTTATTTTCAGTACTAGCCTATTTTCCGTTTTTGTTAATGTGTTTATAAGACTATGGAGATGTTTGGTTTTCCATTTAAGCCAACTTAAAGCAAGTTGGCTTAAATGGAAAACCAAACATGGCCTATATGTTTTAATTTTTATATTTCTATTTATTTTGATTCGTTGACATACACACACTTTATCTCTCTTGAGTGAAAACACGATTAGCCGAAAACCTCACCAATCCTTGAGAGGACAATGTTGCCCAAATATTTATTTTATTTAGTAATCTCTCTCAAATGCACATGGTTTTCTTTTAATCGTGATGTTTGAGAAAACCAATGATTGCCAACTATGTATTAATTGTTATTGTATGTGATTGAGTGCTAGTGTGTAGTAGAAATAGTTTAAATTAATTATTAAGTATTTTTTCAAGAAAACAAGAGTTAGGTTTTGACGTAGACGAGGGGAGAAACTTTAAATATTTCTTCTCTCGTACCCCAACCTCTTGCCTTGAATCTCTTTGACTAAGGATATCGCCCCTACAAAGTCAAATGGCGACTCTGTTTTCCCATCATTCTTGCTTTGTGCTTGAATGATACGTCCATCGGTAAGCCCTATCACTACAAACAATGAATTGCTAGTCTAACACTTCAAAAAATGTCCTATGTGAGAGCCCCTTACTCTACTTGTAAAGAGTTGGGTTAGACTTAGAAAATTCTTAATCTTTTCCATATGCCATCCCACTCTAATAGTACCCTCACTTATTAATCTTTCTTTGAAGGGAATGGCCTTAGATATTAAGTTCAGAGTCGTGGGCATTGGCTAAAAGGAGTGTTATCTATAGTTGGCGACTCCATTGGGGAAATTGAACCTCCATGTGTTCTTATAAAAATATTTAACAATTAACTTAGACTTAGTTTTTATACACTTCACATTCACAATACCCTTTTCTTAGGGTAGGTTGGGAGCCCGATACCCATTCGGTATGCTGGTGCAACTTTTATCTGCTTTCACCAACCCTTGGTGTGTGACATGATTCACTCAATCGTGTCAAGGTAACGAAGGTTTGTCATCGCGCTTATACTTTTGTGGTCCACCTATACAAGATGAAGGGAAAAAAATAAACTAATGTATTTTTCATAAAGGTTAGAGAAATTAAATTAAAATGAAATTGAACTGAGGTTTTCACAAACCCTGCCCATATCTCTTGCAACCAAAGAATCTTCTCCTTGGATTTCCCTTTATCTGTGAAGTCTTCCTTACAGCTCTCTCTCTCTAAAGTGGCGTATAGGTGGTGCAATAGATTAACTTGCTGTTGTATAATCTGTTGAGCTTATGGTTAAAGCTTTCTCTCTCCTTCTTGCAACTTTATCTCTTTTTAACTCGTTCTCTCTATTCCTTTCCTTTATTCTCTTTTAGTTCTTAATTTTCCTTTTTTTACCGAGAGTAAAATAGGAGAGAAGAAACACTTTTGGCGCAAATCTCTTTCATCTAGCTTAACGCCACCACAAATCTTAACTTGTGTTGAGATGGACTTTCGGCATCATTTTAACACCAAAACTACCGAAAGGACTTGATTGGGAAACCAGACGAAGTTGCAATTATCGGATTGGTACAATGGATAGTTACGAGACAAAATTAGAACCCTATCAATAGTTGTAGAACCAATTTAAGTATTTAGCCCTTATCTTTTAATAAAATTCCCTTGAGGCAAAACGACTCTAGAGAAAGAAAAAGCATCTTAATTAATATGCTCTAAAAAAAATGTGTGTCAGACCCGCTCTGCCACATTGAAATGAAAGAAGCAAGAATTAAATGAAAAAATGTGTGTGCATCAGACTTGCTTTGCCACACTAAAAGAAAGTGTAATTTAAAATGTGAAAAACACGTGCATTGGAATCTACCAATATATTCATAATAAGACGCAATTTAGTGCAACCTAGAGCGTGGAAACCCACAGATGCACAATGATATATAATTTTATGAAAAAAAAATGTAAATTGAATGTGCACTATGACATAAGAAGTTCCAAAAACATGCTCCCATTTTAGGAGATTCCACACAAGAGACAATGAATTACTTTATGTTATGAAGCAGATTGCTAAGGCTAAGTGGCATACATTGATGATACGTATGTCTTTTCATCAGCACATGAAGCGCACTTTTTGGGGTTGTTCTCAGTATAATCATAGTAGCATTTTGGAATCTTCTATAAATGAAGAAAGAAATGAAAGAGATTTGAATTATGGGGGATTGATTATGGCACCAAAAGAAAAGTAAAAAACAAAGAGAGAATGAAAAACAAAACAAAAGGAGAGGTGCATGTGGCATTGAAAAATAATTGAGTTATTGGCATAAGGTTCCTGTTTTGAGACGTAATGTTCATAAAGCCAAGCTAACATTGATGATTTATGAGAGTAAAATGCAAAAGTCGGACTATGGATTTGAATATTTGTATATAGGAAAGCTTTATTGAAGATATGATTGAGCACGATACAAGATCTCCTTCACCAAAATCCAAACATTTAAAGATTAAAAAAGAATGATTATGCACAAGTTGTAAATCAAAGCTCCACGAACATGCGCATGGGAAAAAATATAGATACAAAAAATTTACAATTGCCATGTGAAAGCCCACAATTGGGCAGAGTAGAAAACACCTCTCTATGACTGAACCCGTTAAACAAATATTATTTGGGACTTTTTGCTAGGGGCATGGATTGAAAGGTTACAACGTAGGTTAAGTCCATAGAGACTCAAAATCTCGTACAGAGACTAAATTTATCATTTTAATATATTTATAGAAAATTTATTGGTTGAAGTTTATTGCAATAGTTGAAAAAATAAAAAATTTCATTGCGTTTTCTATGTCGATAAACTTACATGACTTTCGCTTATGGAAAAGATCAATCAAAAGAGACAAATTATAGACTCCAATTTTATTCTAAATATTAAAACGAACCTGTGTGGGATCCAATAATGAGATCTTGGTCACGAGATGCGCAAGCTAGATTAATGAATTATGACAAAAGTAAATTTTGACAATAACTGATTACACCATACTCAAGTGAACTTAAACCAAACAACTTTAAAATGACCATAAAAATAAAAGTTACAAGAACGAGATGATCGGTTGGGCTAGTAACGAATCAATTGGGCCCAATAGCCGATTGGTTAACCCTATTTTCCAATCAATAACACTGCCCAGTTTTTTTAATTCCTCGCCAAAACCTTTTGGGATTATGTTTTTTGGTCCAACACCCTACAAGGTTCATGAAAACATTAGTTTTTCCTTTCTTACAAGAAAACCCCACTACTGTTTGATTAAATCTAACCTATCCTAGTTGTCCATTGTCAAAAACCCTAGTTACAGCTTCTCTTATATAATCCCTCCTTACACAATACAATAGACATCATCATAAAAGATAAGAAGAAACAAGCTAAAAACATCAGATACACCATAAAAACCCTACAACACTCCTTCAAAAGATTCCTATAAAAACTGCTTAATTTTTCCAAAAATCCTATAACCACAAAAAACCTTATCTTCGCTCAACAATCAGTTTGTGATTCAAATTCAAGTTCTTATACTTGTTAATCCTCAAAACGTGTAACTACCAAATTCTGAAGGCTATGGGACACTCCTACACAACGTCTCGATTAATTCTTCGCAAGTAATCCTTTCGCAAATGCACGGAGAGATCGCTAAAAAAAAGGTTAGTAACTTAAAAGTTTTTTTTTCATAGACATTCATGAATATGATTTATTATTTCGAGCCACCATAAATATATGTTCTTCATTGCTTAGAATGCCATATAGAAGTTTTAATTTTATTTTAGGATTGTTCACATGCTGACATGTCATTTACATTCAATTTTGCATTCATTTGGCGTATTATTGAATTTGATTTAATTGTTCAAACTTGTATTATTGTCAAAAATCGAAAAAAAAAAAAAAAAAAAAAAAAACAACAACAACAACAACTATTACCGGTATAGCCAATCGGTTTCCCCCATGGGATTTATCAACGAACTACAGTCATAGATCGATCCTTACCTGAGACTGATCGGCTAACCCGATGCCTAATTTCCCGATATCGAGAATTTATGTTTTTTTAGCTATTTGTGCTTATATTTATTAGTACTAACATGTTTCTCTTCTTAATAATTCCTTCTCTTTGTATTCAATTGCGTTTAAATTATTTCCATGCATGATTTAATTCTATTTAATGCAAGCGTTTGGTTAGAAACCTCATCCATCCTCAAGAGGACAACATTATCCAATAAACAATTTTTGGGTCAATAATCTCTCAAGTTTATATGGTTTATTTCTATTTGTGATGTTTTGATATAATTGTTTAGGTGATCACTTGTTGATATAAGTTATTATTGCATGTGATTGTATGCTAGTGTGTACGTGTAGAATAGTAGCATCTTTTTTACATACCATTCACTTTGATACCCTTTCGAAAATAGAGAGCCTTGGATATTTTGATGGAGTAATGAGGAGACTGAAACTTGGATATTTTGATGGAGTCATGAGGAGACTAAAAATATAGTACGCCGAGAGAAGCATAAGCCAACTAGAATATTTGAGTAATAATAAACTATTTCTCTTGTTGATATCAATTTTTTAAACTAACTAATATCTATTTCGTTTGTAGCAATTTTTTAAGTGGTAAGACACAAATATTTTATGGTAAAATTATACTTCTAGTGGGTTTTGGTTGATCTCAGTTTTAGGCCCAGTTAACAATTATTCGATCTTTTGGACAAATTTCAAATTTTGGGCCCATAAATTTTAATTAGTTATGGTTTATATTCATGGGCGTAGTTGTCTTACTTGATTTCTTCCCGACTTATCTGGGTTTACTTGAATGTGGGGTCGAGGTTTTAGTTTCTTTACCGGTTTATTTTTACTTGTAAAGGGAAAGAGTTTTAGTTTCTTAGTAGTTGTACCGGTCCTGGCCCGTTTTATTTTATACAATTATTCAAGTTATTCCATTTTCTTTTATATGATGCCAATTAGTGATTAAATTGTTCTTGTACATAAACGTTTATAGCTTTGTACATAAGTAGAGTAGATTAGATTCAAAATTAATAAAAGTTTGAGGCGTCATTGGCTAATTTGAAAGAGACCCACATGTAGATTTGAAATGGATCATAATGCTATTAGTTATATGCTAGGATAGATGAAACAAACAAAAGGAAACAAAAAAGAAAGGGGAAGGAAAAATAAAATGATTAATACCATCCCATTGGAGGTATCAATTCAAATATAATAAACAAAGTTCCTTTTTGTCTTCTATGAGAGTAAAATAAGTAATTTGGTGTTTTATCTTTTCCATGTTTAAGTGACTTTTCGAATCCAATTCGGTTAACACAAACTTAGGTGATTAGAATATTATTAAGCAACGGGTTAATATTAGGATAATCTCATTATTTTGAATGTTTTCAATTGATCACGACTCCATTAATCCAAAAGAAAATCAGAGATTGAATTAGTAATTAGTTCACCCAAAATTAATTAATAAAAATTTATTATTTTTTGCAAGGCTATAGGCACCCAATTTTGTTCCAAATATTTGAGCAAACTACGTATAGTTTTCATGAGGATAATTGCAAGACTTGGAATGCGTAAAGTTGAGGAAATAAGATTCTACACGAAATTTAGTCAACCGAGCTCAAATGAATTTAAACTAAACCGAAATCAAACTAATTGGCCAAAGAAAACAAAAATAAAATAAAATAAACATTCAAGGCCCAATCGATCGACTAGGCTATTGGGCCAATCGGCCATGTCCATGGGTTGGTTGGTTGGATCCATTCCCAGATCGGGTGGACTGCTTTATTTTCATTTTCGATGGCTGAATATTCTAAAACCTCATTTTTAACCCTAAGATTTTCCACCTCCCCAAGTAATATTTTCGATCTCAGATTAAACCAACACATCTCGATCGTCCGACGTCAAAACACTAATCTCACCATTTTTCCTACGAATACCCCTTAACCCAACCTTAAGACAACCTCAAGCACTAAAAAATACATCAAAATTTTCAGAAACTCTTCTTCATCCTTACACTCTAAAATATTTTAGTCTTCACAAAAATCTCTAAAAACACGAGCCCTTATTATCTTAAAAGTTTCAAAACAAAAATTTGGTTGTTGCACACGTGTTCATAAAAGTTCCAAGTCAAAGTTCAATTTCTATGCGTCGTTCATCTACAAAGTTTCAAAGCAAAGTAGTGGAATGCAATATAATTCTTTGATTGATACTTGCTTTTAATCCCTTCGTCATGTACACAAAGAGATCGAATCGCCATAAAGGTTAGTAAATCCTTAGCACTCGAATTTAATCATGTTAATTATATGTTATGATTCACTTTATATTTAATGTTGCATAACTACATGTCAATATGCCTTAGGTCACATTTTTATTCATGTCATGTAGATTAAGGTTTCCATAAAATTATATGTTATAATATTAATGGTTTGTTTGCATGTTAACATGATTAAGACCTAAAATATTCATTGATTTCAATTGCTTGAATTTGCATATCATATAGAAACCATGCTTTAGGTTCATTTTGCATACTTAAATGTCATTAGGGTTGCATTATTTTGCTTGAAATCACATGTCATGTTTATTGTTATTTTCATAGCTCAGGGTTTTGCATGTTTTATTTTATTTTTTGAACCGAACAAATATATTAGTATTTAATTGTCCAAGATTTCAAAATGGAAAAAGAAATAGAACTTAGAACTATGCCAACCGACCGAGCCCCCGCGGGCCCAACTGGCCCTCATTCTTTTTGAATTTTTGTTTATATTTCCTTTCATTATTTGTACTTTGTACTTTTATTTTTAGTACTGACATGTTTTCCATATTTGTTAGTGTGTGACTATGATTTTTAATTTTTTTTATTTCTATTTATTTGGATATTTTAATTCGTTTACATACACACACTTTATCTCTCTCGCGTGAACATGCGATTAGTCGAAAATCTCACCAATCCTTAAGAGGACAATGTTGCCTAAATATTTATTTTGGGTCAGCAATCTCAAATGCACATGGTTTTATTTTAATCATGATGCTTGAGATAATCAATGATTGCCAACTATGTGTTAACTGTTATTTTATGTGATTGAGTGCTAGTGTGTGGTAGAAACAGTTTAAATTAATTTTTAAGTATTTTTTCAAGAACACGATAGCTAGGTTTCGACGTAGGTGAGAGGAGAAACTTTAAATATTTCTTCTCTCGTACCCCAACCTCTTGCCCTGAATCTCACTGACTAAGGATTTGCCCCCCTACAAAGTCAAATAGAAACTCCATTTTCCAATCATTCTTGCTTTGTGCTTAAATAAAACATCCCTCAGTATGGCCTAGCGCAACAAACAATGAAATGCTAGCTTAACACTTAAAAACCCTATATGGGACCCCTTACTCTACTTATAAATGGTTGGGTTAGACTTAGTAAGTTCCTAATATTTTTCATAAGTCATCCCACTATGATCTGCATACTCGATTATTGATTCTTCTTTGAAGGGAATGACCTTAGATATTAAGTTTGGAGTCGTCGGTATTGATCGAAAAGAGTGGTAGCTATAGTTGGCGACTCCATTGGGGAGATTGAACCTTAATGTATTCTTAGAAAAATATTTAACAATTAACTTACACTTAGTTTTACTATGCTTCACATTCACACTTGCACTAACCTTTTGCTCAAGCGGAGTAGGTTGGGAGCTCGTTACCCACTCGGTATCTTGGTGTAACCCTTATCTGCTTTTATCAACCCTTGGTGTGTGACGTGACTCACTTAGTAGTGTCAAGGTAACAAAAGTTTGTCACAACACTTGTACTTTTGTGGTCCACCTATACAAGATGAAGGGAAAAAAATAAACTAAACACATTTTTCACAAAGGTTAGAGAAATGTAATTGAACATAGGTTTTCATAAACCCCATATCTCTTGCAACAAAATAATCTTCTCCATGGATTTCTCTTTGTCAATAGTCTTCCTTACAGCTCTCTCTATAGTGGCATATGGTGTTGCAACAGATCGACTTGCGGTTGTACAATTTGTTGAGCTCATGGTTGAAGCTTTCTCTCTCCTTCTTACAACTTTATCTCTCATTTTAACCCTTTCACCCTCAGCATTTTCCTTCTTCTCTCTTTTTCCCTCTCTCTTTTAGTTATTAATTTTCCTTTGTTTACTAGAGTTAAACAGGGGAGGAAGAACACCTTTGGTGTAGAAATTGCTACCAAAATATCATTTTTATCCAGCTTAATGCTATCTCAGCACTTAACTTGTGTTAAGTTGGACTTTCGATGTCATTTTAACACCAAAACTGTCGGAACGACTTGATTGGAAACCAGACGAAGTTGCAAGATCAGATTGGTACAATTGATAGTTATTAGACAAAATTAGAACCCAATCAATAATTGTAAGACCAATATTTAGCTCTTCTCTTTTAATAAAACACCCTTGAGGGAAAATGAATCTAAAAAAATAAAAAGCATATGAATTAATATACTATAAAAAATGTGTGCATCAGACCCGCTCAACCACATTAAAAAGAAAGAAGCAAAAATTAAACGAAAAAATGTGTGTGCATTAGACTTGCTCTGCCACACTAAAAGAAAGTGTAATCTAAAATGCGAAAAAAGATGTGCATTGGAATCTACTAGTATATTCATAATAAGATGCAATTTAGTGCAACAAAAAATGTGGAAACCTACAGCTACACTAAGATATACATGTATATGAAAAATTATAAACTAAATGCCCACTATGACATAAAAAATTTCTGAAAACATGCTCACTTTTTAAGCAATTTCGTACAAGAGACAACATATTACTTTATGTTATGAAGCAGATTGCCAAGGCCATGTGGCATACATTGAGGATACACATATCCTTTCATCAGCACGTGAAGCGCACTTTTTGGGGTTATTGTCAGTATAATCATAGTATCTTTTTGGACTCTTCCATAAATAAAAAATGAAATAAGAGAGAGAGAGAGAGAGAGAGAGAGAGAGAGAGAGAGAGAGAGAGAGAGAGAGAGAGAGAGAGAGGGGGAGAGGAAAAAAATGGGCTAAATGTGGCACCAGAAGAAAAGAAAAAAAAACAAAGAGAACGAAAACAAAACAAAAAGAGAGTTTAATGTGGCGTTGAAAAAAAAAATTGAGTTGTTGGTAGAAGCTCCATGTTTTGAAACGTAATATTCATGAAGCCATGCTAACATTGATGATTTATGAGAGCACAATGCAAAAGTCAAATAGCGGATTTGAATACTTGTATGTGGTAAGCTTTATTGAAGATATGATTGAGCAGAATACGAGATGTCCTTCACCAAAATCCAAATATTTGAAGATTAAAAAAGAATGATTATGCACATGTTGTGTAGCAAAGCTCCACGAAATTGTGCTAGAGGCAAATATATAGATACAAATATACAATCTTCACGTGAAAGACAATTGTTGGGCACAAAAAAAGACACCTCTAAGGGTTTGTGACTGAACTTGTTAAACAGAGGTTATTTGAGACTTTTTTTTAGGGATGTGGATTGAAAGGTTGCGATGTAGGTTAAGTCCATGGAGACTTAAAATATCCTACATTGAACCTATAAATGCTCATAACAATTAAAAAAAATGGAATAACCACCTAAACACCTTTAACTCAAATTTTGTTATATCAGAATTTTCAGCCTAATAACAAAATAAGTTGGCAAATAATGAGCTGGAGATAGCTGGCAAAATTAACCATTTATATTTTTTGAAATCACTTGGAAGAGTAACTCTTCCAATCTCTCAAACTCCTTCAAATTCATCCAAAATCTTTCTTCAAACACTAATCAAACGCGCTTTGATTCTTAATTTTCTTATTTGTCACACTTTTGAAGAGCAATTAACGACTACATTAATTTCATAGAATCTCACTCAAGAAAATGAGTTCTATTTGATGTTTTGTAATTGGTCAAAGTGCTATTTCAAAAGCAAATTCTTCATTCATTTCTCATAATCTATAATTTATAATATTTTTTATTGATTAAACTCAAAAATTGATTTGCGAATTTTACAAGTTAATCTGTTGGCAACTCCAAAAATCTTGTTGATTTTGTAAACATGCGATTTTTATGTCTACACTAATTAAATCACATTATGAACGATGACCAACAGAAATATGGGTCAATTTTCATTCACTTGTAACTCTGTAATATGAACACTACTACTAGTAATTAGATATCTTTTTGGGGTCGATAGTGGAGAACAGTAAAGAATATAAAAGAGTTAAGCAACGACCAAATGTGAAACTCTCTTGATTAATATATATCATATATGGTCATGGGCCATGAATAGAGACAATTTATATTCTATGGCCCACAGTCCACCATGTTTGTTGCACACCTTAAAATTACTTGAAACGAGTTCAGCTTCCATCCTTTATCATTTTTCAAAAGATATTTCGTTTTCTTTTAATGAGAAAAGAGCACATCATCATTTGAAAAAATGAAAGGTGAAGATTTAGCCACACTTTAAATAATTTTATTAAAACACATCTTTTTCTTTTTCAATGACAAGAAGACAAATCATCAATTAAAAAACAAAGAAATGAGATTAATAATAATATATAATTATTATGAGATTATAATTAAAAAAATTAAGTGTTTATCAAATAAAAATATGGAGAACAGTAATGAAAGTTGTACACTACTAGATAAATGATTCAAGCTAGTTGTAAATATCGATTTGTATAGATATTTGAAATAAAAAATTAGGCAGAAAAGTTGAAAATAAATTAAAAATAAAAATGACAAAATCAGACCGTTACTGGTCACCAAACTCATCCTCCACACGTGTGAGGGTGATCGGCTTGGTGGAAGATGGTGCTTATAGGTTTCATTTGGTAATTCTTGTCGAGAGCTTTCCAACGATATCTAGGATGCACTTTTTTTTACTTTTGGTTGTCTTGATATCACAAAAAAATTTCGAAGGTGAAAATATTAAATCAATTATTTTATTCGTTTACCAAACCACCCTCCTATTTGTCTTTATATGACATGTCCTATAACAATCCAACCTCCAACTTGACACAATATTGTTCGCTTTGGCACACCAAGCCTCACGACTATAAAACGCGTTGTGCTGGTAGATGTGACAATCACTTATAAATAGCTTAGTCACATCCTTTCTAGCTGATGTGGGATACCAAGACTTGAACCCATCTTGAGGTGTCACAATATCCATTCCTTTTGTCATAACGTCCTCGATGTGTGATCTCACACTCGGCAACGCATCGCCGAGCTTTTGAGAGTTAGCTCTGATACTATTATAATGATCTGACCTCCCACTTGACACAATATTGTCTGTTTTGACACACCTGGTCTCATGGTTTTAAATAGAAAAAAAGAATATTAAAAAACTCTCTTTTTTATTGATCACCTCTTTCTTAATTTGTTTTTCTCTCAAAAAAAATTTCACATCCGATTACAAACTCTTAGTAAGTGCAAACTGCACACTGAAACTGAAAGCGGAACTGATGGAAAACTGGAAAAGAATATATATTATTTAATAAATTTATTTTGTGTTCTTTAGTCCCTCGTAGATTATATACTTAAATAGATATATGTAGATTTTAGATGTAGAACAGGTGATGTTGATCAGTGCTCAATATCTCTTTAGAATTTAGATTCCATACGAGATAAGAAAAAGGAGAGGTTGCTTGCTTCTTCAATTCTCTTATTTAGTTGAAATGGTATAATATAGTCTAATAAATGTATAAATATCATTAATAAGGCTGTAACCACAACTATTTTGATGATTACAATAACTTTGTCCACAAATTTATTGTATAAAAGCGGTTGATATTTAAAAAACAAAAATATTATGCTTCTACTTTTGCAAGAACGAACTAACAGGGTCAACTACCCAACTGATTTTTATAATTAAATACTGTTACTATATAAAGTAGGTCTATGAATATTCTTTGTTTCTTGAGTTATTCAATGCTCACCGTTTCAAACTAAAAAAATAAAATAAAAGAGTTGTCATAGCCAAAACAAGGACAGTGCTATTGCCGTAGTTAAAATAGTTGTGACCCTAACCTTCTCTAAAGGAAAACGATTCAGTGATCTCAAGCTAACAACCGTTGAATCAAAGGAACACTTGAAAATGATTATGATCTAACAATTGTGATTTGTGAGCTCGAGTGAGCTCCAACTAATTGAATTGATGTCTTCCTCTAAATCGCATTTTAATGGATCGATAATATTGTTTTATTTAACTAACTGCATTTATTTATTGAGATCACTATCAAATGGGAGTTGAAAAACTCTTTCATCATATCCAAAAGTAAAAAGGACAACAAAGTGCTCCCATCAAGCTTTCATCTTCTAAATCTTGATGTGGTACTTATTTTTCACAATAATTTAGCGATCTTGTAGTTTAGATTGCGAGAACCTCTTTTGCTATTGGGAATTAGGACCACCACTTCTTTCTCAAGTTAACAAGACTTATCAAATGGGCAAGTCCACAATTGATAACTCTTTGGATTTTCATCTCTTCTTAGTTCTTGTAATGATAGTGTTTGCTCTTGAAACGTGATAGAAAGTCTTGAATTTTCTCTGAAACTCCATCAAAAGTGGATTAAAACTATGTTTCATAACAAATGGGTTTGAAAGATACGTAATTTAGTCAAACAATTGGTGGGTGTTACGGAAATCTGTGACTGACTCGATAAAAAATACAATTAGGCTGTGGTAATAGTCATTTTGATTGTGATAATAGCCCTGCCCAATCTAAATTATTGTCACAAATGTTCATCTTAAATAATTGCCAAGAGCTCCATTTTCTTTGCCTTTCTTTACGTTTTCTTTTTATTTTCTTCTAACAATAAAATTGAATTGAGTGCTGTTAGTGGAACGCCTCGAACACAAACATGCAAGGAGCTTTCTATCAATCGCTTTACCATTACCTATAAGATAAATTCATTTGAATTATAGTGCGAGAAACTGTCCCGCAAAGGGAAAAAGGAAAAAGAAGCATAGTTGCTCAAGAATCTTAAGTACAATGCGCATGCCACAATAGTAACCTTAAGCCATGTTTGTGAGTTTTAAATCACGGAAACTTAAATTTTAACACTAAATCACTTTTCAAACAAAGTTTTAGTAATTGTGTATTTAGTAGACTAGATGAAAAGAGAAAAGAATGGGACAAGTAATCCTATTCATTAAACATATTTATAGAATAAAAATCATCTTATTTTTCTATTATCTTATTTATCAAATAAACTAAAGAAAAAAATTGAAGTGTGTAAATTAATTAGTTATTTTCTTTGTTGAGAAGGAAAATGAGGAAAAAAAAAAGATATGATAAAAGATAGAAAAATAAGAAAATTTGTGTTTCTTATTACGTGTTTGATATAAAGCGAAAAATGAAAGCAAATAAAGAAAAGACAAAAAATAACTGATTATTTTAACTTTCCTCCTCATTACATGTTGAAACAAAATTTCAATTCTCTCACTTTCCATTCCTTTAATGTTTTTATTTCCGAACAATTGATAGAAAAGTGTTTTCACTCATATTTTTTCTGTACCAGCACTTAAATTTACTATACTCCCCCTAACATTCTTCCATAGCAATCTTTTCAAATCAAGAAACATATTAATTTGAAGTGCGCAAATGGGTGGTGGCAAAGGTGGTGGCGGCGGCAAAGGCGGAGGTGGTGGAGGAGGAGGAGTCAAAGGTGGCTCTTCGCAAGGTGGTGGAGGGTCGCAGATGAAAGCTCCAGGATCAGGAGGTGGATCAACTATTTCAAGGGGAGTTTTCCAAAGCAACCCTAAAGCTTACTTCACTGGTCTTCATGTTGGTGAGAAGAGCAAGAAGTAGATGTTATTAGCAAATAGCAAGTACGTCCTTGGAATATCAAAATTTTCAAGTTTATGTTCAAGAAATGAGGAGAACTAGATGTTATTATCTAGTTATTGTGCGTGCTTTATTTCTATATATTGTAAGTGTGGTTTTCTCTATGGTAAAATTTAAAAAGCCCTATATTACTTCTAAGTAGTTGGGCCTTGTATGGACCAGCTATATATGTTGCTTTACCTTGAGTTATCAAAATAAATTTAGCATAAATTTTATAACTAAGACATGGGGTTTTTCGAGATATTACTTTTTCGATCATTACTTTTATGTTATGTTTGGTAGCAGTAATGAAATCGAGACTTTAATCTAATTAAACTTTTAGCATTCTAATAATTTGGTTTTACAAAACTACAAGGGCTAGGTCATTCTGCAGAAAATGAAAAAGTGTTAAAAGTTTGTTCATAAGGATAATTGCACCGAAGGTTTTTAAATTATGGCATTCTAGCACTTAAAAGTTTGATTTATCCGATTTGGCACAGAAGGTCTTTAAACAATTTAAAAACTTGCAATCAATTTACAGATAGTCCATTCCTTTCAATTTCGTGATTGAAGATAAGACAGATGATATCAAATAATGTGCTTATTGATAAAATGACTATAATGCCCCTCAACAAATCCCACTCTATTATAATAAAATGAATTTTTTTATGAACTCTTACCCCTTAATTAATCGGGTCTTCATTATGAAAGGAAGAAATGATTTAGAGTATGTTTGGTATAAATGAAGTATATAAACTTTATAAAATTCATTTGTAATTCTTTGTCTGTTTTGTTTAGAAAGACAAAAAATTATTTATGAAATTAATTTATAAATGAATTTACTATGAAATTTACTTCTTACAAATGGATTTCACAAAAGAAAGGACAAAAAATTATATTAATCAAAACTCTCTGATATAGTTGAACAAAAATGACAAAATTTGCCAATTAAAAGTTTAAAATATAAAAAAAATTATGAATTTATTAACAATTTTCATTAAAAAATTAAAAATATCAATTTCGACCTACAACTCATTATACCTACAATTAATTTACACATGAAGGGATTGGAGATGGGTCTAGATTTTACAACCCGTTTAAAACTGACCCATATCCGATCCAGCCCGTAAAATGATGGGTTGGTCGGGTCAGCTTGAGGAGCCGTGGGTTTTACCTGCTTCAAAGAGTCAAGCATCACCCACAGACATGCCCATAATCCGTATAACCCATTGGAGGACTCATATATAAGTGATTAAACGTTTTTTGTTGTTTCTAGGGCGGCAATGGATCGTGCCGACCTACGGGCCGGCATGGCTTGAAACAAATTTGGTATGGCTCGGCATGGCCCACACTTCCATGGGTCATGCCGTGCTTCGTATGGTACTATTTTTCGTGTCATGTTGGGCCTAACTTTTGAGACCCATGGCACGACACGAGTTACGACTATAACATCTAATAAATTCAAAATTACATACAATTTTATGCTATTAAAATAATGAGTCAAGAAGAATTAGATGATGATAAATTTGATATTTTATGACAATGAAAAAAAATTGAAAATTATTACCATATTCTTAACAAAATGGCATGTGATCTACTAATTCATAGATGAAGCAAATTCACCTAAAATCACACATTGATATAAATTAAATAAAACCTAAACAAATATTTAAATACAAAAAAATTTATTTACGAAATTTTAATTTAAATATTATAGTTATAATTGATTGATTTTAACATAATAGCATTTAATACACTGAACTAAAACACTAAGAGGAAATCATAAAATATTCTTCTTTTTAATCCACTGAATGAAACATAGCTGCATAGCTTGGTTAGGCTGCTCATCATTCAATTGTTTATAAATGAGATAAGTTTTCTTTTTTTTTATTAAAAGTAAAAAAAATGTTATAAAAATTATTTTTTAATTATTAATAATATTTTATGTCTTTCTAATTTTTAAAAATTTTAAATTATTTTTTATATTTCACCCATTTGTAAGTCATTTTATTTTCTTTCTTTATTTTATATGTTGTTTTTGTAAGTTATTTATTTGGAAGATTTTTGGAAGTTGTAATTTTTAAGTTATTTGTTTTTGTTCAATTTCTAAGTTATTTGTAATATTTGACTTCATCAATAAAATAATTAGTTTCTATACAATTATAAGTATTCAATTCAATATTTATAATTTTTTTTACTATTTTCAATAAAAAAAAATTAATATATACCTACGAGATCTATGGAACAGCACGACATGACCTAATAGCTATGTGGGCCTTGGGTAGCCCAAAGAAGCAAGAACACGTTTAACTTTCCCAATTGTAATATCAAACTTGCATAAGACAACTAAGCCTCCTGCTCTGCTTTGTTGGGTCCGGTTGGTTTCGGCCCGACTGGTTTTTCTTAATGAATTTGATTAGAATAAAAAGTAAGATAACTCTAAAATAAAAATTTCCAGTAAACAATTTTTAATAGTCATTAGAATTACATTTTTCTAAGAATTTTTTTTTTTAAAAAAAAACAGTTTCTTTCAACTCGTATGAAGGAAAGGAAATAAAGAAATCCATAATAAGGTTAGATTGACTTTTATGTTTTTTTTTCTCTATTAATCAATCATACTTAAGTTAATCCTTTTGAATTTTTATTTTATTTTGTATGATAAATAAACAATTTATTTTTAAGAATTTACCTAAATAATTCCATTAAGAAATTAATATTAATTTACTTGCAAAATTCACAAAAATGGGTTGGACATGTTCTTGATTTTATGACCAATGTAAGATGAGCGTTTTTTTTGTACTCATTCCCATTTAATCTATGACCCTATAACTTGGTTCACCAGTTTGACACCTCTATAAAAAAATCTTACTCAAAACTTATTCTAGAAAAACATAAAACATGTAAAATCGTGTTAAAGAAATATCTCAACTTCTATTTAAGTTAATATCACTTGAAAGAAATATATATATATATATATATATATATATATATATATATATATATATATTTTGTAGGTGTGCGATTTATACATTGAATGATTAGATTATTAGTTTTTTTTTTAAAAAGATACAAAAACTCCTAATAGTTTTTATAACTTTTAATTGATATTGGTTCATGTGATAAAGGCACATTGAATTTTTCAACAATTTGAAGCAAATTGAGGCCCGTAAAGAAAACTAATCTTCGTTAGATGGAATTGTGATGTTCTGAGTGTTGAATTTAAGAGAGGAAGTGAGACAATACAAAAAGAAGAATTGTATTGAATGGTGTGATTTACTTACAAAGGGAGCTATCCTATTTATATAAGCTAATAGGAGAAGTAAAGCTATACACAACCAATGTGGGATTATCCTATTTATACAAGCTAATAGGAGAAGCAAAGCTATACACAACCAATGTGGGACTAAGCCCATATAATACATTAACATCCCCCCTCAAACTCAAGGCGGTAAGTGGGAGGTGAACTTGAGTTTGGAAACCAGAGAGTGAAAGCGTCCGGGTGGATGAGCC
This sequence comes from Bretschneidera sinensis, assembly GCA_023935145.1. Taxonomy (NCBI): domain Eukaryota; kingdom Viridiplantae; phylum Streptophyta; class Magnoliopsida; order Brassicales; family Akaniaceae; genus Bretschneidera; species Bretschneidera sinensis. The sequence continues at coordinate 54,331,292 of CM043702.1, forward strand.
TTAGTGAAAATGTCAGCTGTCTGATCGGCTGAACTGACGGATTGTAGACGAACCGTATTCTGGAGAATGTGATCACGGATGAAGTGGATATCATTCTCGATGTGTTTTGTACGCTCGTGGAAGACATCATTGTGAGCGATCTGAATAGCACTCTTGTTGTCACAGTGTAGGATAGTGGCAGCAGGAGAAGAGATACCCATGTCAGCGAGTAGCCATCGAAGCCAGAGAAGTTCTTGAGTTGCATCAGCCATGGCACGATATTCAGCTTCAGTACTGGAGCGAGCAACCACAGTTTGTTTCTTACTACGCCAGGAAATGAGAGAATTGCCCAAAAAGAAACAGTAACCAGTGGTTGAACGTCTGTCGGTGGGGTCTCCGGCCCAATCGACTTCAGAATAGGCTTGTAAAACAGGGACAGACTGTGCTGAGAAATGAAGCCCATGAAATAAAGTACCCTTGACGTACCTAAGAATGCGAAGAACAGCCGAGTAATGGGTGGTCCGAGGAGCGGACAAGAACCGACTGACCTGATGAACGACATAGGCAATGTCAGGGCGAGTGACAGTAAGATATACAAGACTTCCAACCAGTTGACGATATAGAGTGGCATCCTGAAGAGGTGAACCATCGAGTGGGGTAAGTCTGACATTCGGTTCGAGAGGAGTAGTGGCAGTGGTTGAGTCAGTGATCCCAGCCTTGGAAAGGAGGTCCGAGCCATATTTGGCCTGAGAGAGAAAAAATCCATCAGAATTAGATGAGACTTCGAGGCCAAGAAAATAGGTGAGCACGCCAAGATCTTTCATCTCGAATTGACCACTGAGAAACTTTTTGAGTTCAGAAATACCATGTAGATCATCTCCAGTAATAACCATATCATCCACGTATAGTAAAAGAATGATAATACCGTTGATAGTATGGCGGATAAACAGAGCTGAATCATGAGCACTCGGTGTGAACCCAAACTGATGAATGGTAGTGCTGAATTTGGCAAACCAGGCACGTGGAGCTTGTTTCAAACCATATAGGGCACGGCGAAGGTGACAAACTTGGTTTCGAGGGGCATCCAAGCCGGGAGGTGTATGCATATAGACTTCCTCAAGAAGATCCCCATTGAGAAATGCATTTTTGACATCCATTTGAAATAGAGTCCATCTTCGAATGGCGGCAACAGCAAGGAGTGTACGGACAGATGTGAGCCTCGCCACTGGAGCAAATGTCTCTTCATAGTCAATGCCATATTCCTAAGCAAATCCCTTGGCAACAAGTCGGGCTTTATATCGTTCAATAGAGCCATCAGAAAGTGTCTTGATCTTAAACACCCATTTGCACCCAATAGGAGTTTTTTCAGGGGGCAGATCAACAATATCTCAGGTATGAGTTTTAGCTAGGGCCTGAAGTTCTTCATCCATTGCTTTCTGCCAAAGTGGATTAGTACTAGCCTCCTTATAGGATTGAGGCTCATGCAGATGAAGTATAGTGGAAAAACAATGATAATCACAATGGTAATCAGCAAGATGAGAAGGGGGATGAGTTACCCTGGTAGATCTGCGGGGGTGATCTGGAGGATGGCTCTAAGAGGGAGTTGGTGCAGACTCATCAGACATAGGAATATCCTCGGGCACGACCGATTGAGTTGGAGAGGTGAGGTCAGTTGAGGGTTCTGGAGCTGAAGCTGGGTCCGGAACGAAAGGGGTGATATCGGCTGGTGATTCGGAGGTGGACTCAATAGTACCTGAAACTGGATTTCAGGAAATAACTCAATAGATGGATCAGTAAAGAATCTGGAGTTAGTGATGGTTGACATGTCAAATGACCGTAACGAAGAGAACATTTGATGTTCCCATAAAATGACATGACGAGAGATACGAAGAGTTTTAGAAATAGGGTCCCAGCACCGATACCCCTTATGTTCAATACCATATCCAATGAAACAACACAGATGAGCCCTTGGTTGTAATTTGTTGTGTTCATGTGGTTTGAGAAGAACAAAACAAGCGCAACCAAAGACTCTGAGGTTAGAGTAATCAGGAGATTTACCAAAAAGGCGCTTGAATGGAGACTGATTTTGGATTGTAGCGGAAGGGACACAATTGATTGTGTACACTGCGGTTAAGGCAGCATCACCCCAGAAACGTTCAGGACATGATGACGAAATGAGTAGAGCACGAACAGTGTCAAGAATATGTCTATGTTTGCGTTCGGCTCGTCCATTTTGTTGGGAGGTTCCAGGGCACGAACGGTGGGGAAGCGTGCCATTTTTGTGAAGTAGGTTTAGAAAAACACGGTCTTTATATTCCATTGCATTATCTGAACGAAAAATTTTGATATTCCGAGAGAATTGAGTTTTAACCATAAAAGAAAAATCAGAATATATATGAAAGAGTTCAGATCTGCTTTTCATAAGAAACAACCAAGTATAACGAGAATAATCATCTACAAATATAACAAAATAACGAGCACCACCCATGGATGTATGAGGAGAAGGCCCCCAAAAGTCAGAATGAACTAAATCAAAAGGTGCAAGGGAAACAGACTGACTCTCATTAAAAGGTAAAGCTGATTGTTTTGCAAGTTGACAATGAATACAATGAAAAGACTCATGCTGAAGTGATCCTAACTGACCACTAGAAATAAGAGAACGTAGAGGGCTGGATGAAGTGTGACCTAACCGAGAGTGCCACAATTCCACAGGAGAGTGTGCTGGGATGGATGCGGCTGATTGGTTTGGTGATGGTGATGATGGGACTTGGAGGTGAGTAAGCTCAAAGAGGCGTCCAACTTTACGGCCGGTTCCAAGGAGTTTTCCTGTCTGAGGGTCCTGCACACGACAACCAGTAGAAGAAAAATGCAAATCAAGTCCAAGATCACATAGTTGTCCAACAGATATAAGGTTAAGCGTAAGATTAGGAACCAAATATGTGTCAGGGAGAGACAGATGAGAACTGTCAACATGTCCAGTGTGGCTGACCAACATATTTGATCCATTGGCAGTGTGAATAGTAGGTGCATGCTCATCACGGGTTTTAAAGGAAAATATGGAGGCATCAGAAGTCATATGATTGCAACAAGCAGAATCAAAATACCATCGGGATGTACCTGGTGTAGCTGACATGGCTATATTATTACCAGTTTTAGTTAGAGCCTCGGTAAGAATGGTGCATAAACCACTCCAATCAGGTGAAGAGCTGGATGAAGTTGGTGTAGCATCAGTGGCTACAGCAGCAGTATTCTTTGACTTGGAATGGAACCGATTGTATGAGCCTCGTGAGCGATATTGGTTCCCATTTGACTGATTTCCAGAAGGAAGTTTAGGGCAGTCTGCAAGATAGTGACCCGGTTCTCTGCAGACTTTACATAGGCGAGAAGGACATTTGAGCAATTCATGCCCTTGTGAATGACAATACTTGCAATATAAGGGCTTCTGGTATGAGTTTGTCTTGGCAGCTGGTGTGGCAAGAGCAACGGGTGCTGCAAGGGTAACATCTGTATGAGATCCCTGTAATGTGGCGAGACGTGTTTCCTCACTGAGTAGATCAGAAAGAACGTCGTTTAAGGGAGGTATTGCACCTCGGTGTAGGATTGAAGCTCTTACAGGTTCAAATTCCTCTTTCAAGCCCATCAGGAATTGCATAATGCGTGTCTCAGTTTGGTACTTTCTATGAACATCAGCGTCTTTTGTGCATTCCCAAGTTGGCTCAGTGAGAGCTAACTGGTTCCACACGGCAGTCATCTGAGATAGAAAGCTGTTGATAGTTTGTCCAGGTTCTTGGCGCATGCTTTGAAGGATGGAAAGAAGACGATACCGATTTGAGATGTCTGCCCTGGTGTAGCGGTGTTGGAGAAGATCCCAAGCTTCTTTAGCCGTATGGAGTGTACCAAATTGAAGTTTGATTTCTGCGATAATAGTGGCACGAAACCATGTGAGAATCTGGTGATTTTTACTATCCCAGTCCTCTAGACGGTCAACATATTTGTCAGCATCTTCATCGTCCTTCTTCTTGGGTTCAGTGATATCTCCAGTCACGTAACGCCACAATTTATGTCCACGGAGGAAACCAGACATTTCTTGAGCCCATATAACATAATTAGATTCATCCAGAACAGTAGTAATAACCCGGGGTAAGTACGATTCAGCCATATGCACAAAGAGGAAGGTGAACCTCCAAGAAACCGGTGATGTGGCGGTCAACTGATGATGTGGTGGTCAACGGGTGACGTGGCACTGACGTATCAGTGAGGTGGCGTTGATGTGGCTTTTAGGGCTGACGTGACAGCAGCGTTTCTGAAACAGGAGCGGCAGCAGATGTGATGTCAACAAGTGACGTGGCACTGACGTGGCAGTGAGGTGGCGTTGATGTGGCCTTTAAGGCTGACGTGGCAGCAGCGTTTCCAAAACAAGAGCGGTAGCGGAGATGATGTCGATGAGACTCCGACTATAGTGATGACCCGACAGGTATGAAAAGGATATACTAGAAGTTTTTCTGATGTGAAGGATCCACTAATAGTGGCAATCACAGAGCATACTCAACTCTTAATATACCGAGAATTTCTGATGTGAAGGATCCACTAATAGTGGCAATCACAGAGCATACTCAACTCTTAAAATACCGAGAACCATTATGGCTCTGATACCATGTTGAATTTAAGAGAGGAAGTGAGACAATACAAAAAGAAGAATTGTATTGAATGGTGTGATTTACTTACAAAGGGAGCTATCCTATTTATATAAGCTAATAGGAGAAGTAAAGCTATACACAACCAATGTGGGATTATCCTATTTATACAAGCTAATAGGAGAAGCAAAGCTATACACAACCAATGTGGGACTAAGCCCATATAATACATTAACACTGAGAATGGAGATAACCTCTGAGGAGTGCGACCACTTAGAGAAAAGCATGAAAAGTTAGATTTGCAGGGAGGCGAAGAGGAGGGCGGCTCAGACCAAGAGATAACTTCTCTTTCTATGGCCCCGGATACACTTGGGGAAAACCTAGAGATTTCACCCAGGTGGAGGGAAAACATTCTTTCAAAGACACCCTATTGAACCTGAGTATGACACCTTAGGGGGAGAGCATGGATGTAGAAGCAACATTAGATGAAATTTCAGTTGACGAAATGTAGTGGAATTATGGTATTCCATCTATTCGTTTTTTGGCATATCAAAAAATAGAACAACGAGTTCAGCTCCCTTCAAAAAGTCCATTATTGCCAAGTTGTTGGGCAACAAAGCTATATGTCTATGAAAGCTAATGGGTGAATATGAAGCCATTGATTTTGGGAGAATATTCTTCCAATTCAAATTTGTTTTGCATGAAGATGTGGAAAACATCCTCATAGGAGGCCCGTACTTTGTATTTAAGCACTACCTAATGGTCCAACATTCGTCTCTTAATTTTCAACTAGCGGTTGCTACCCTGACTAGGCTTTGTACTAGGATTTGATTTCCCGAACTCCCGATCGAACTATATGGAGAAGAGTGGACCATTGTGAAGGAAGTAGTCAAACCACTAAAAATGGACAAAATTATTGCCTTTACTAAAAAGGGCCGATTTGCTAGAATTGGTGTCGAGGTTGATCTCAGTAAACCACTTGTCTTCAAGGTCTATGTGGGATGCACCATCCAAAGGGCAGAGTTCTAGGGGATTTATGTCATCTATTTCCACCGTGGCATGGCGGATCACGAAGGAAAATTGCAGGTTAAAGCATGCTGGCAAGATCCAAGCTCCACCTCCACCGTTGGAACAGGCACCGGGTATCCAAAATCCGATCACCAATCAAGGTAATATGGATATAGTGATTCATGACAACAACTTTGGGAATTGGATGCTGGTATCACGAAGATGAAGGAGGAAATAAGCCACGAAATTAACAAGCAAAGATAAGGTTCCCACTCTCGGCGCTTGTCAAAATCAGTTTGGAGTTTTGAGCAAGGACTGCACAGATCTTGAGTTGTTAATCCAGGGAACAAACTTCATAGATATGGAAAATCAAGATCTCACCATGGTACCAGGCCTAAGTGCTAGTAAGCCCATCAAAGGTAAACAACCTGTTCATGAAAACAAACGGCCATCTAGAGAGTCATTGGGTCAACAATTCTTGGTGAGCTCTTCCTCATTGGATGCCTAAGGCTTTAGAGCCTCTAATGAAAATAACTCCAATAGGAACAAAAATACTAAGGCTCTGGTGAACAACACTCCAAAGAGAAAGCATAAGTCTCCAAAAGGTCGGCTCCCGCTCTAAATAGCCAGCTTGGGGGCGCAGAGGGCCCTGGGTTTCAGAATTCGCACCTGATCTCTGAAGCCACCACCTTTACTCCGGTTTTGAAGACGTGAGGATTTTAGAGGGCTTGCTAATGAACAGATACAATCCCCACCTCCTCTTGACTCGGTCGTAAACTCCGATTTTGAAGCATAGGTTTCTTTCGTTGCATCAGACTTCAAACAAGCTTTAAAGGATCATGGCAGCAACATATAGGAACCAAGGTTATAGAGCGGGGAATTTTGAAATTTCAAGCTCATGGTACAAAAGATGTTGACCATAGAAAGATGGGAGGCTAGTGAGAGGAGACAAAAATTGGCTATGGCAGAGCATCAGTAGCCAGGTGATATCCCACTTTCAATTTAATTATCTGTTATCAATATCATTACATGGAATTGTCGAAGCGTGGGTAACGCCATAATTAGGAGGAAATTTTTTGAGTTGGTTCACACTCACAAACCTACTATTTTATGTTTAATAGAGACTCGTTCTAATAGCAATTCCTTACTAAACTTGCCATATAGACTTGGTTTTGATGCAAGTTTTAGGATACCTTCTGAGGGTTTTTTTGGATGGAATCTGGGTTATGTGGAAAACTATTGATTTGGAAATGAATATTATGTAATCAGACTCTTAGGTGGTTCATTTGAAAGTTCAACAACCGGTTGAAGGTGAATGGATTCTATCAGTAGCCTATGTTAATCCTGATGCCACTTCCAAGTCCAGGTTCTAGACAGTTTTGATTGTTTTTGCCAGTTCTATAAATCTTCCATGGTTAGTGATAGGGGACATTAATGACTTCGCAAATGATCAGGAGAAATGAGCCAGTACTTCCTTTGTCTAGTGGCAGTGCTTACATTTTTGCCACAAAGTGAATCAATGTCGGTTGGTTGATCTGGGGAGTTCAGGATTGAGCTTCACTTGGTACAATGGCAGGAAAGGTTGGGGGCGAGATATGAAAGATTGGATAGAGCTTTGGCGAATGGCAAGTGCTCTAGAAAGGAAATCGTTCAAATGCCAATCAGCTTGGCTAATGCATAAGGACTTTCCCAAGGTCTTCACAATAGCTTAGGGCATGACAATTGATTCATTCGTAACACGAACCACAAACTTGGTTACCAATCTGCAGGAATGGAACAAGGAGGTGTTTGGAAACAAATTTGCCCGAAACGAAGAACTCTTGCAAGGTTGAATGGCATTCAACATACACTTTCAAATTACTATTATGAGTTTCTAGTTTTGCTAGAGAAGGATCTTTTTGCTGACTTTAATGAAATCCTAAGACAAGAAAATTTTTTGCGATTCCAAAAGTGTTCAATGGTTGGAACATGGTAACTTGAATACCTGTTTCTTTCATACTTCTACAATGGTCACGAAAGGAAGGAGTCACATTTCGGCCTTAAAACAATCGAATGGAGAATGGTGTTATGATAATGAGTCTCTATCTGAGCTAATAGTGAATTTTTTCAAAAAAAAAATTTATCCCAGTCTATTGCTACTTCACCACTTTGGGATCTTAGCGGCCACTTTCCTGCGGTGTCTACGACAGAAAATGATCTCGTCATTACCAATATCTGCTAATGAGATAAGAAGTGCTCCGTTTAGTATAAAGCCCCTAAAATCCCCTGGGTCGGATGGTATACAAGAAATTTTCTTACAAAAGTTCTGGGATGTGGTTGGCCCTACTATAGTGGATATGGTGATGATCGCTTTCTCCCAAGAAAAAATCCTAGGAAAGCTGAATGAAACCTTGTTGGTCTTGATCCCAAAAATTCCTCACCCATAGGTGATTTCCCAATTCAGACCAATCAGCTTGTTTAACGTGTCTTATAAGCTCATCACAAAGTACATTGTTGCTAGAATTTGACCTCTCCTGGAAACTATTATTGGCCCCTATCCATCTAGTTTCATCCTAGGGCGTAGCACGACTGATAACATTATTTTAGTCTAAGAAATGGTCCATACTATGCGCCGCAAGTAGGGTAAGCTGCCATACATGATTTTTGAAATTGATCTTGAGTAGGCGTATGATTGTATCAGTTGGGACTTCTTTCATCAAGTATTACTTGATTTTAATTTTCACAGGTAGTTAACAGATTTGATTATGAACTATGCGTCTACTTCAAGTTTAGCCGTGATCTGGAATGGCAAGAAACTTCCTTCTTGTGGGCTCCGCCAGGGAGACCCTCTTTCTCTATGTTTGTTCGTTTTATGCATGGAGAGACTTTCCTAGTTAATCCAAGTCAGTGTTCAAAATAATCAGTGGAAGCCTTTACAGTTAGGTCGAGGGGATCTGAACTTGTCACACCTATTCTTCACAGATGAGCTAATGCTATTCAACAAAGTTTCTAGTCATCAGGCACAGGTGGTCATGAACATTCTACAAGTGTTTTGCCAGATGTCTAGGGAAAAAGTTAGCTTGGAAAAATCTTTGATTTTTGTTTCTACAAATGGGCAAGCTGGGGAGGCGAGATCCATTAGCCAACAATGTCAAATTCCTCTGACGGTTGAGTTGGGCAAATACCTAAGCATTCTTATACTCCATTTTAGAGTGACTAGAGCTACCTTAAATCCATTGGTGGAAAAAGTACATAAAAGATTGGCAGGCTGGAAGGAAAAAACCTTGCATATGGTGGGCCCAGTAACACTGGTTCAAGCAGTCGCGTCGGCAATCCCTGCCTATACCATCCAGACAATCGTCCTACCTAGGAACACCTGTGAAACTCTAGAAAATTCGTTTGGGGTGACACCTCATACACCAAGAAAATTCATCTTGTCAACTAGGAGGTGATTTTCCAACCTAAAAACAATGGAGGTCTGGGTATTTGTAAATCGAAATAAGCAAATATTGCACTTCTATCTAAGCTAATGTGGCATTTGCTCACCAAGTAGGATGAAACGTAGGTTTAAGCCCTAAATCTGAATTATCTAAAGGGTCAAGTTTTGTTATCCTACTCTTCGGCATCTCATGTTTGGCGTAGGATTATACGGATCATTCCTATTCCTACTCTAAAAAATTGTTTGATCACATGAATTAGGAATGGCACTAGTACCTCTTTCTAGAAAGGCCAATGGTAGGACCATGGGCTCTCAAGGATCTAGAAAGTGTAGAGATTGAACCTCTGCACCTCGAATCTCACAATGGATGACTTTTCGTTCGTAAAAAATAACTTCTACTTAAGTTATCACATCAAAATATATGAAAATGAGTGACGTGCTTAATGAGAGTCATAAAATGCACCTTAACAGTACTTAATTGTTAGCATTTTAGGGTTGTCTAGGTTTGAATTGCATTTTTATACCTTAACAACTCTAAAGTGTCATTCTTGGATCATTGATCTATTTCGATGCATTTTCAGATACTTTAAGTTCAAAACAGATGGAAAAGCTATCATTACTTTTAGAACAATGACTCGATGAACACCGGAGTGAAGGTTCACAAGCACTTGGAAAGGAGTTTCACTAAAGTGCCAGAATTGCCCATACAGATCAATTATTTTTCTAAATTAAAACTGTATTAATGCAAGAAGAACCAGAAGATGAGCCATATATGCTTAGAAAGATTCGGAAGTCTATTTTCTGGAGAATTTTACGGCTCGTAAAAATGATTTTTTTAGAGAAAGTTATGGCAGTTTTAGTAAACGAAGGTCAAGCTGGAAGATGCCTAGTGCGCTCGAGGGCACCGGGCCTGCGATCAATCACAAGTGCGCACTCGTGACATCCCACATCGGTCAGAAATACCTTGCAGCGCACACGGGCAGTATCCCACATCGGAATGGAAACACATTGCACTCCAGGAATTCCCCTATAAAAACCCCACTTCACTTCATCTTTTGGAATCAACTGGGATCAGATCCAGAGGGCCTTTAGGAGCAATCTGAAGAACTTTTGGAGGGCAAGCTGAGAAATCTCCGAAGCTTTACTACCAAGGGGGAGATAATTGAGAGGCCGGAGGTAACTCAAGGAAGCATAAGCTCCATGGCCAGCTAATCTCCAAGCAAGGCAAATGGGTGAATCCCTAGGTGTAGTTGTTCTTATTTTCTTTTCTTGATTCAGTTGTAGTATGGATTTATTTTCATTAAACATTGTTATGATTTACTTTTTTTTTTATCTAATTAGAAGATTTCCCCTTAATCCAATGATTGCATCTTTCTCCCCCATATAAGTCTAGTCATGCTCTTCTTATGTGATGTTGTTGAGGTGTGATTGAGTCTGGTAGATTTCTCTTCTAGATTTGTCCATTACTGCAGCATTGTCATTATGGTATATTGTTGTTTCTTGATGATCTATAAGTTAGGTCATGTGTGCTTGAAAGTAAAGAGTATTTCATAACAATTGCATTAGGGTTTATATATGTGTTTTGATTAAATATTTGTCGATTGCTTGTTTGGGATGTGAAACTTACAATCGAGATAAAAACAACTGAATTGAGATTGGAATAAGGCAACAAACCTAGGGAGGATTCCTGGAACCTTGTTTCTTCCACTATAGTTTTCATTACAATTATACAATTCTCATATCACTTTACTTTATTATTCAAATTATCTCGTTCAACTTTTATCGTTCGTGTTAAAGATTCCATCTTCTCTTGTAATTAACTTGTTTCCCTGTAGAATAGACACCCCAAAGCTGTGCTACAACTACCGCATTATACTTTGGGCGTAATCAAATTTTGGTGCCGTTGCCGAGGAGACACGCTTAAGTACAAGGAAGATTGTCAACTTTTGACATGACAATAGAAGAATTGTAAATAATTTTTCTTTTCAGCAGCTGTAAAGGCAGTAACTTCGTTCCTTCTTTTAGCTTGCTGCATTATTTTTTTCCCTTCTTTCTTTTTATAGTATTTTTTTTATTATTGTTCTTTTTTCTAAGTTTTGATTTTCTGTTTTTTTTTGTTTTATTTATTTCCTCTCTGATTCATTTGGTGTATGCTTAGACCGAGAGATTTGCGAGGTAGATTCATTAGAGGACTTGAAAATAGAATTACCCTCTCCTTCCACGTCCATTAGTGAAACCTCGCATAGATCAAACCATAGTGCACCCCCATTAGAGAATTTAGAGGATTTTAACATGGCCGATAACCCTAATGAGAATGTTGCTAGGACACTTCATGATTACCTCCACCCTACAGGCATAGCCACACCATCATGCATCATGTTTCCAGCCAATACTCAACAACTGGATTTTAAAACATGGATGATACAGTTACTCCCTACATTTCATGGCTTGGAAAATAAAAACCCATATGTGCACATTAGAGAGTTTGAGGAAGTAGTTGCGACTTTTCATAGTCAAAATGAAACTGATGACATTGTGAGACTTAAGTTCTTTCTTTTCTCTTTGAAGGATAGAGCTAAGAGTTGGCTATACTCACTAAGACCACGATCTATTGGGTCGTGGACTGATATGACTCGGGTCTTCTTTAATAAATACTTTCCCCAACATAAGACCAATGCTTTAAAAAGGCAAATTTCCACCTTTGCAGAAAAGGACAGTGAGACTTTGTATCAGTCTTGGGAGAGATTTAAGGAGTTGCTGAGTATGTGCCCTCACCATGGGTATGAGAGTTGGCACTTGATAAGCTATTTTTATGAGGGATTTACATATAGAGAGCGCCAATTTGTAGAGATGATGTGTAATGGTGAATTCTTGGAGAAAGATTCTGATGAGGCCATAGAGCACCTCAATGAGCTTGCTGAAAAAGGTCACACTTGGACTGGACCTAGTGCTACTGAAAGTACAAATAGGTCACAACCTATAGGGCACCCAAATGGTGGTGGAATTTACCATCTTAGGGAAGAGGATAACCTTAAGGCCAAGGTCGAGATGTTCATTAGGGAACTAGAGGTGTTAAAGACTAAAAGCTCAAAGCCAACACAAGTAGCTAATCATGCAGCGTCTTTGAAACCATGTTTTGTGTGTGGCGGGGTAGATCATCTCGCCCAAGAGTGCCCCACATTTACTGAGATGAGAGGGATGTATAAGGAACAATGTAATGCCTTAGGCATGTACAAGAAGCCTTTGGCACCCTTCTCTGATACTTATAATCTGGGATGGCGAAATCACCACAATTTCAGTTGGAAATCTGAAAACCAGTAGCTTGCACAAATCCCTGCACCATATCTTGAACCATATCATGCACCTGTATCTTCTAGGAGTTCTTTAGAAGATATTTTACATGCTTTTATTGAGGCACAAGGTAAGACTAATCAAAGACTTGAATCTTTAATTACGTAGGCTGTTAAAGAAAATAAAGAGATAAAGAGCCAAGTCTAAGTTAATGAGACTAAGCGAGGTAAGTTCCCTTCTCAAGCTCCGTCCGCATCCCATGGTCAGCACTTGGCATAATAGAATTTGAAGGAGGTGAATGCCATTGAGACACTAAGTGGTAAGTTATTACACGTCCCAACAATGAAAAAATCAGAGGATGTGAATGAAAGCTAACAAGCATACATGATTGACTCATACATGGAAAAGGTCCAGCACCTTAATCCATTGGAGTCCACCCTCACCCATGGCTTCACAAGAGCATATATCGAGCCAGAATTTACGGATGTTACTGATGACATCCTTGAGGCCTCTCCAAAGCATACAAACACTGAATTTGGCAGTGAAGTAGTGGCTGGTGCATTCAACCTATGTTTTTTTAGGAGGGAATAAGAGCGTCTGGCTGAAGATGTAAAACTTAGAGCTCATGGGAGGCAACCCACAACATATCCTTTTATTTTTACTGTTTTTCATATTTCTTTTTTCTTGTTTATTATTATTATTTTGCTTTACATTGCTTCCTATCTAAATTTATTAGTTTCTTTGTTATTTGTAACAGTTCCAGTTTTACTTTCGTATTTCTTTTTCAGGGACAAAAATACAAAGCAGTTTAAATGGTGGTGCACATTTTCAGCTTCTGTACACTTTGACTACAAAGGGATTTTCCTTAACTTTTGTTTTCACATTGAGGACAATGCTTATTTTAAGTTGGGGATGGAAGAGGAAACATATTCCCGTTTTTTGTGTTTTTCAGTGAATTGCTTGGTGTCATTTTCCCTTTTTGTTTGTTTTTAGCATGTTTGGTGTTAGCCTTAGAGTTTATTCACATGTCAATAATATGAGCTTAATTGAGATAGCATATAGCATTTAGAAGAAATTAAATCTTGCTTCAGTTTGAAAATAATTTAAGTATCAATCTTCATTTGGTTTGAGACTCTAGTTTGCAGTAATATTGTATGATTAGTCTAAAACATTTAGAGAAGTTTTATGTGTGATTACTTTGTGAATACTTTTGCAGTCTCGACAAGCTCTAGAACTTATTTGATAATCACTTGAGGCAAATTCCTAGAATGCACATTACTTAGGACATGGTATAGGCCATTTTGCCATTTTTGAACCGTTTGAGCCTAAACCTACCATTGCTATATTTATCGCTAGTCACCTATTTGAGCTTTTTCTTGAAAAAGAATTTGAGCCTTGTTTCTTTCAATAGCTCATTCACTCACCTTCATGAACCTAAAAACATTTTATCCTTACCTTTCTTTTAAAAGAACTTAGTTATGCACATTTGTTGAGAAGCACTTAAAAGGAGTAAGGATGAAAAAATGAAAAAAAATATATATATATCACTACCACAACTCAAGTACATTAAAGGAGATAAGTTGGGGGTTGTGGAAAAGAAAAGAAAAAAAAATAAAAAAAAGAAGGTGAATGGTCTTATGCTAAAATACAAAAGAAAAGAAAAAGAGAAGTGAATTATGGCAAAGAAAGAAGAAAAGAAAAGTGGTGACTTATTGAGAGATATGCACTTATAAAAAAATGGTTGAAAGAGTTGGGTGTTGAAGTAAGGTTATCAAGTGCTTAAAGTGGTTGTGTTTAAAACTAAGAGATTGAGTTCTTTTACTTGTGAATCCTTCCCGTTCTTTCTTAACCTTTACTTTAGCCTAACGTTACAAGCTTATTAAAAACCTATTCATCCAATGTAGTGTGATTTTTCTACAATAGTGGAGAGTGATTTGAAAAGTGAGCCTATGGAGCTTGTTTTTGTGATTGATGTCACGCAATTTATTATGTTCTTAGAGGCCAAGACTTGTATTCATGAATGTTATGCATAAAGTGATCCGGGTGTTCGGATTAATGGATTGTGGTAAGACGGATGATAAGAGTCAATAACGATTTTAAGATTGATGCTTGGATTACTTTTGGACTTAAGTAATATTTAATGATTCTATGTGTTGCGTATTATGTGCAATTTTTGAGACAAAAAATGTGAATTGCTCATTGTTTAACACTAGCATTGTTTTACCTTGTTTTGATTCCTACCATAGAATTCATTTCTCGTTTTCGCTTGAATTGCTAAGGACTAGCAATAAGCTAGTTGGGGGTTGTGATGAGAGTCATAAAATGCACCTTAACAGTACTTAATTGTTAGCATTTTAGAGTTTATCTAGGTTTGAATTGCACTTTTATACCTTAACAACTCTAAAGTGTCATTCTTGGATCATTGATCTATTTCGATGCATTTTTAGGTACTTTAAGTTCAAAAGTGATGGAAAAGCTATCATTACTTTTAGCACAATGACTCGATGAACACCGGAGTGAAAGTTCACAAGCACTTGGAAAGGAGTTTCATTAAATTGCAAAAATTGCCCGTACAGATCAATTATTTTTGTAAATTAAAACTGTATTAATGCAAGAAGAACCAGGAGATGAGCCATATATGCTTAGAAAGATCGGAAAGTCTATTTTCTGGAGAATTTTACGGCTCGTAAAAATAATTTTTTAGAGAAAGTTATGGCAGTTTTAGTAGACGAAGGTCAAGCTGGAAGATGCCTAGTTCGCTCGAGCACACCAGGCCTGCGATCGATCACAAGTGCTCACTCGCGACATCTCACATCGATTAGAAATACCTTGCAGCGCACTATGGTGCGCTCAATCGCAGCATGGTGCGATCGAGCGCACACGGGCAGTATCCCACATCAGAATGGAAACACATTGCACTCCAGGAATTCCTCTATAAAAACCCCACTTCACTTCATCTTTTGGAATCAACTAGGATCAAATCCAGATGGCCTTTAGGAGCAATCTGAAGAACTTTTGGAGATGAGTCTTAAATATTGCATATTTTAGACCCTTAACTTATATTTGTTATGCTCTTAGTTAGTAGCATTTCACTTTATTTTATGTCTTTTTTTGTGTTTTGTGTATTTTTACAGGTTTGTGGAGAAAATGAAGCATTTCAGGAGATGTGAAGCTTCTAGAGACATTGCGATCGATCGCATGAGATATGTGATCGAGCGCATCTGCGCTCGAGCGCACCTACCTATGAACGAGCGCATTGTCAACATCCCACATCGAAATATTTGAAGTTCAGTGCATCTGCGATCGATCGTAGCAGACATGCGATCGAGCGCACATGAGATCGTGCGTACAAGACATGCGATCGATCGTACCTGCGATCGAGTGCACACGGGCAGTATCCCACATCGAATCTGCAACCCATATTGCTCCGGGTCTTCCCCTATATAAACACCATCTGGCTTCATCATTCAGTGTACAATTCCTGAGCCACTTTGGTGTTTACCGGTGGACTTCCGCCAGCATTTTGGTGGATCCCGAAGGCATTGCTACCACGAGGGGAAGCGCCGCCCGTCAGCGAGTGAAATTTCTCCCATGTAAAGTTGTTTATTTATTTCTTTATATTCAGTTGTTTCAGTTTAAATGTTTAGCACTTTTTATTATAGTTTTATAGTTATGAGTGGCTAGACTCTTCAGCTAAGGTTGAAGATGAAGCCCCGCCGTTGTTTGGCGTAGTAGTTCAGATTTGCTTGTACAAATCTGACAATTTTTAATACAAATGTTCTGTCAATTATTTGAGTTAATCTTATAATTGATTGAGTTTAAATTTTCTGTTGGATTTTCTTTGTGTTTCATCTGATGGATACATTGAATGCTTTTCGATTAAATTGGATTCTCTTTGTGATTTGTTAAGAGCGGATACATTGGGTGCTTTTGGTTTAGTTGGGATATTCTTTGTTTTTTGTCTTATAGTTGGATTCATGAAATGTTTTGATAGGCTATATTTTTAGAACATGTATGCTTAACTTCGGTGGGGTGGATTCGGAAACCTTAGTGCTTTTTATTATTAGTTTTAAAATCAACTTAGTTTAATTTTAATTTCTTTTGCAATATCATTCTGAAATTTGGAACTAGGTTAAGATAGAGTTAGTTTATATTGAAAATATACTTTCACAACGCAATTCCCTGTGGATTCGACCTCGCACTTGCACAACGCTATACTGCAAACGACTCGTGCGCTTGCGAGTAATTTAAAACTCACAACAAGTTTTTGGTGCCGTTGCCGGGGAATTGTTTGGTTTGTGAAAATTTTTGGTATGAATTAATTTTATTTTTCTACTAGTTAGTTAGCAATTTAAAAAAAAATAATAATTAGAAAAAAGATAAAAAAATTTAATTAAAAAAAAAAATTTGAGTTTTGTGTTTGCTTTATTCTGTTGCTTCTGCTGGTTAGTATCTCATTATTTTTCTGTTGGTGTATGCTTAGTCGGAGATCCTTGAACTTAGATTTGACACATTTAGATCCCGACTTAGAAAGGACTCTTAGGAGGCAGAAAAGAGCACTAGTTGAGAGAGAGACTGTTGAGATGGGAGAAAATTTTAATCATCCTGAACATGTAGAGCAACCTAGAGCTTGGAACGTGGACTCCACTACATCCCTTAGGGATTTGTTCACACCCGTTGCGACTAACTCATCTTCCTACATAGTGTTGCCACCAACCAATGCCACACACTTTGATTTGAAGCCACATGTTATCTAACTATTACCCTCATTCCATGGCTTAGATCTTGAAAATCCTTTTAGTCATGTGAAGAAGTTCAAAGAAATTTGTGCTACATTCAAATTCCAGAACTTCTCTGAGGAGTCAGTCCATCTTCGACTCTTCCCTTTCTCCCTTCACGATAGAGCTAGGGCATGGTTGGACTCCAACACGTCCGGGTCTATTACATCTTGGGAAAACCTGCTTAGCAAATTTTACCATAAGTTTTTCCCAATGTCTAGAGTGAATGAGTGCTGAAAGGAGATTAGCTCTTTCACTCAGGACGAGGATGAGAAGTTCTCTGAAAGTTGGGAGCGCTTTAAAGAGTTACTGATCAGATGCCCTCCACATGGATATGAGAAGTGGAGACTCGTTCAATTCTTCTACCAAGGGTTGACTCAACCCAACCGTAGCATGATCGAGTCTATGAATGGGGGGGCATTCTTGAGTCTGACAGGAGACGAAGCATACATGGCATTGGACAAGTTATCCGACAACTCACAGCAGTGGGATTTTTCAAGCTGTCGAGATAAGTCCATTCGTGCTCCTAAGAGGGGAGGCATCTATGAGGTCAGGGAGGATGTTGATTTGACGATAAAGTTAGATGCCCTCACTAAGAAGATTGACGTTCTCACTGTGAGCCAATCCATCAATGCGACCAACACATTCAATGTTGAAAGCTGTTCCATCTGTGCTAGTCTCATGCATCTAGCACAGAATTGCCCATCAATGCTGGCTTGTGCCGAGTATCCTATGGAACAAGTAAATGCTTTCAATGACTTTCGAAGGCAGTCAAATGGATCGTACTCCGAGACGTACAATCCAGGGTGGCGGAACCACCCAAATTTTTCATGGAGACAGAACCAACCAATGAATCAGGGAGGAGCCCCTTATCATGCTCAAAATCAATATCCTCCCGGATTTGCCCCACAAATTCCTAATCATGGTCGTTCTGCCTATCCAGCACCTTTACCTGCTTACCACGCACCCATTCAAACACCAGCACCAGTTTCACAGTCACTAGAGGACACCCTTAAGGAGTTCATGAAGGCGACTAGCCAAAATATGAGCGATGTGAGGAGTGCAACAGTGGTAAACACCCAAGAAATTGCCAAGCTGGAGAGTCAAATAGGGCAAATTGCAAGTCACTTGGGTGAGAGAGAGAAAGAAAAGTTCCCCAGTCAGCCCATGCAAAACCCAAAAGGACAATTTATGGTTGAGAGTTCATCAACTCCTACGCACGGAGAACAAGTATAGTCGATTGTCACACTAAGGTCTGGGAGACAAGTGGACAATCGAGTGGAAGAGAGCCCTGCTATGCAGCAAGGGCAAGGGAGTGGCAACACAGAGAAGAGAGATACTGAGCCATCTACAGCCACATCTACTGAGAAAGACCCTCCTAGGTCGTTTGTACCTAGAGTGCCCTACCCTGAGAGATTACAGGCGCCCAAGAAAGGAGAGAAGTATGAGGAAATTCTGGAGGTATTCAAGCAAGTCCAAATCAATATCCCATTTTTGGATGTCATCCATCAAGTGCCATCATATGCCAAGTTTTTAAAGGACTTGGTCACTATCAAGAGGAGGACGAATGTCCCAAAGAAGGCATTTTTGACCGAGCAGGTCAGTTCAATCCTTCAGTACAAGCTACCCATCAAGTATAAGGACCCGGGGTGTCCTACCATCTCTTGCACGATAGGAGTCAGTCATATTGAGAGGGCCCTTTTGGATCTAGGGGCGAGTGTGAATCTTCTACCCTACTCAGTCTATGTGCAGTTTGGGTTAGGAAAATTGAAGCCCACATCCACGACGCTTCAATTGGCTGACAGGTCAGTGAAAAGACCACGGGGGATAGTTGAGGACATTTTGATAAAAGTGGATAAGTTTTATTTCCCCGTGAATTTTATTGTGCTTGACACAGAGCTGGTTCAGAATGTAGGGATTCAAATACCGGTGATTCTAGGACGACCATTCTTAGCCACGGCTAACGCCCTAATCAATTGTAGGATAGGGGTGATGAAGATCTCCTTCGGAAATATGACAGTGGAGTTGAACATTGTTGATATCACTAGGCAACCACTGGAATATGATGAAGTGAGAGATGTATGCTTGATAGAGGAGATTCTTGAGGATACTGTGGATGAATTAAGCATTGAGGATCCCATGGAGGCATGCTTTGCTCACTTTGGAGAGGACTTGGGTTTAGATAAGTTACTCGAGGAAGTAAATGCTATTTTGGAGTCTGATCCTCAAGAAAGCAAGGAGGAGGAGGAGAATGTGTCACCAGAACCTCAAAAGAAGGAACTTAAGCCTTTACCGGATAATCTTAAGTATAAGTTCCTGGGTCCAGCATACTGTTTGCCTGTGATAATAGCTTCAGATTTGGGAGAGGCTCAAGAGAAGAAATTATTAGATGTTTTAAGAGAGCACAAGGAAGCTATCGGCTGGACCATTGAGGATATTAAGGGAATCAGCTCCTCGGTGGTGATGCACAGGATACATTTGGAGGAAGATGCTAAGCCATCGAGGGAGCCGCAAAGAAGGCTCAACCCTGCTATGCAAGAGGTTGTGAGGGCAGAGGTTATTAAGCTGTTAGATGCAGGGATCATTTATCCCATCTCTGATAGCAAGCGGGTGAGCCCCATTCATGTTGTGCCCAAGCGAGCTGGATTAACGGTAGTAAAGAATAAGGACTACGAGTTGGTGCCAACTCGTGTGCAGTCTGGGTGGAGAGTGTGTATAGACTACCGTAAACTGAACATTGCCACAAGGAAGGATCACTTTCCACTTCCATTTATTGATCAGATTGTGGAGTGTTTGGCTGGGCACGAGTATTATTGCTTTTTGGATGGTTATTCTGGATATAACCAGGTCCCCGTGGACCCCGAAGATCAGAGAAAACGACATTTACCTATCCTTTTGGGATCTTCGCCTACCGTCGCATGCCCTTTGGGTTATGCAATGCACCCGCCACTTTTCAGCGGTGCATGGTCAGTATATTCTCTGACATGGTAGAGCGGTTCTTGGAGATTTTCATGGACGACTTCTCGATCTTCGGTTCAACATTTGAGGAGTGCCTGCACCGTCTCTCTTTGGTTTTGGTACGGTGCAAGGAGAAGAACCTAGTGCTTAATTGGGAAAAGTGCCATTTTATGGTCAAGCAAGGAATTGTACTTGGGCATATCGTATCTCATCGAGGGATTGAGGTCGACAAAGCGAAGGTGGATTTGATTTTCAGCCTTCCACCCCCACGTATGGTGAAAGAGGTTCGATCTTTTCTGGGCCATGCAGGTTTCTATAGGCGATTTATCCAGAATTTCAGCAAGATCGCCAGGCCCTTGTGCAAGTTGTTGCTAAAAGATGCCCCATTTCTATTTGATGAGGATTGTAAGAAAGCATTTGGGGATCTGAAGAAGATTCTGACGTCCACACCCATTATTCAGCCACCTAACTGGGATGTGCCTTTTGAGATTATGTGTGACGCATTAGACCATGCTGTTGGAGTTGTTTTGGGGCAACGTGTTGATAAACTTCCCCATGCTATCTATTATGCAAGTCGAACTCTAAACAACGCACAACTCAATTACTCTACCACTGAGAAGGAGTTGCTTGCAGTCGTTTTTGCATTAGACAAGTTCAGATCCTACTTGTTAGGATCTAAAGTTATTATTTACTCGGACCATGCTGCATTGAAGTATCTTTTCTCTAAAAAAGATGCTAAATCTCGTCTTATCCGATGGATCTTGCTACTTCAAGAGTTTGACATTGAGATTTGGGATAAGAAAGGTTCGGAAAATGTGATGGCGGACCATTTGTCTAGATTGATTGTGGAATTCAGTGAGGCTGTCACTCCCATTTCTGATACCTTTCCTGATGAGCAATTGATGCACATTGCTCACAGTCCCGCACCATGGTTTGCTGACATAGTGAACTATCTTGTCACCGGACACATGCCCTTGCATTGGGGGAGGCAAGATAAATCAAAATTTTTGGCCATGGTAAAACACTTTTTCTGGGAGGATCCTTACCTGTTCAAGTATTGTCCTGATCAGATCATTAGACGGTGTATTCATGAGCATGACCAATCTAATGTCATCGTCTTTTGTCATGATCATGCATGTGGAGGCCATTTTAGTGCTAAAAAGACCGCTGCAAAGATTTTGCAGTGTGGATTTTATTGGCCTACCCTGTTCCAGGACTCTCACACCTACTGTATATCTTGTGAGCGTTGCCAAAAGCTAGGGAGTCTTTCTAGGAGAAATATGATGCCCCTCAACCCTATTCTGATTGTTGAGATTTTTGATGTGTGGGGCATTGTTTTCATGGGACCATTCCCAAACTCCTTTGGCTACTTATACATTCTAGTTGCTGTGGACTATCTGTCCAAGTGGGTGGAGGCCGTTACGTGCAAGACCAATGACCACAGAGTTGTGGTCCAGTTCTTGAAAGACACTATTTTTGCTCGTTTTGGTACGCCTCGAGCAATCATAAGTGATGGAGGTAAGCACTTTTGCAACAAGATCTTTGAGCAGTTGATGAAGAAGTATTGTATCACGCACAAAGTTGCCACCCCATATCACCCACAGACGAGTGGTCAAGTGAAAATTTCAAATCGCGAGATCAAACAAATTTTGGAAAAGACTGTGAACCCTAATAGAAAGGATTGGTCTTTGCGATTGACGGATGCACTGTGGGCATATCGGACAGCCTTCAAGACGCTAATTAGCATGTCTCCCTATCGCATTATATACGGAAAGGCATGTCACCTTCCGTTTGAATTAGAGCATCGTGCGTATTGGGCTGTCAAGCAACTAAATTTCAATCTTTCCAAGGCTGGCTCACAACGGAAGCTCCAACTCAATGAATTGGAAGAGCTGCGAAATAATGCATATGAGTGTGCCCGATCATACAAAGCACAAATGAAGAAGACTCATGACCAAAACATTTTGAGACGAGCTTTTGAGTCGAGTCAGAAAGTTCTTCTTTATAATTCGCGCCTGCATCTTTTTCCAGGCAAGCTCAAATCCCGATGGTCAGGCTCATTCATTATTCGATCGGTTTTTCCTCATGGGGCCATTGAGATTGAGGATCCTAAGAATGGTAATACTTTCAAGGTAAATGGACAGAGGCTAAAACCATTCTTAGAGTTGAGGAGTCCAGACATTGAGACGATACTGTTGGAGGATCCTAGTTACTCAGATTGAGTGTAGTATTCTAGGGAGAGTCTGGCTGAAGACGTTAAACTTAGCGCTCATGGGAGGTACCCCACAGCTTATCTTTTCTTTTGTTTATTTATTATTTCGCATTTTTATGATTAATGTTTGTTTCCAGTATTTTTTGTTTTCCAGTTTTTATTTTTCAGGGACAAAGCGTACTTCAGTTCAAGTTTGGGGGTATGCAATGAGCCATACCAGTCCAGATAGTTCTCCATATCTCAGGTCAGCTCTTTCCATATTAGTCACACATTGGGGTCAATGTGTAATTTAAGTTTGGGGGTATGGGAGACACATCACACACTTTGTCCTAATTTGTTGTCTTTTCGTCATAGAGATAAATGCATGCTCATGTTATCGTGAAATTTTGGTTGATCTAAACATTTTCTGTGATGTGATGTCATTGGTGAGCTTAACATTTTGAACACATGATCTGGTAATAAATTTTTAAAATTTAGTTACTTACTTTAGGCATTTTGAAAATTCACATGTTTGATCTAATCTAACACGAGCACATTAGCACAAATTATGTGAGGTATGACACGTGATTTTAATGTGTATTTTTCTTTATCTTAACTGAAACTGGATGACTTGTTGGATGAACTCTTGGGCATAGGAAAATATTAAAAAAAAATTATCAATAAACTTTTCGCTGAGTAACTGGACCTCTTGCCTCAGTAAGCAGTGAATGTTCACGTCAAAAGGTGGAATTTTGCTTGGTAATATTAAGGTTGGTTTAATTTCATAGCCTTTTTGACTCGAGTTAGTAAGTCCTTAGGGGTGTCTTTACACCTAATGCCCTAAAACCACCTGGTTTGGGAGTCATTGACTCAACACTCGCTACATGGGTCAATTAGAAAGCTTAAGAGAACTAAACATAGCCGTGCCTTATTATATATATATATATAAAACTATGCATTTTTCGTTCATTTTGATGGGAAATTTGGTGAATCTTGAGACATGGAGACCTTACACATTGGAGTCACTTGGAAGCTTCATTTCTATATGTTAATTCACTTTACACAGTGTCAGACTTGTGATGCCTTAACCTGCCTTTTGTAAGTAATCAGATTTTAACATTTCTATTCATTGCGAAGATGGGTTTATCTTTTTAAGCTTGCTCATGAATGAATATCATGGTGATGTGTGTTCCTTAAATTTTTGGATACCATGAGTGATGACTTTATCTTTATGTTCTTTGTTTTTCATTGAGTCTTTTATTTTGTTTTGCTAAGGGACTAGCAAAATATAAGTTTGGGGGTATTTGATGAGTCTTAAATATTGCATATTTTAGACCCTTAACTTATATTTGTTATGCTCTTAGTTAGTAGCATTTCACTTTATTTTATGTCTTTTCTTGTGTTTTGTGTATTTTTACAGGTTTGTGGAGAAAATGAAGCATTTCAGGAGATGTGAAGCTTCTGGAGACATTGCGATCGATCGCATGAGATATGCGATCGAGCGCATCTGCGCTCGAGCGCACCTACCTACGAACGAGCGCATTGTCAGCATCCCACGTCGAAATATTTGAAGTTCAGTGCATCTGCGATCGAGCGCACAAGACATGCGATCGAGCGCACAAGACATGCGATCGATTGTACCTGCGATCGATCGCACTACACTGCAATCGAGCGCACACGGGCAGTATCCCACATCGAATCTGCAACCCATATTGCTCCGGGTCTTCCCCTATATAAACACCATCTGGCTTCATCATTCAGTGTACAATTCCTGAGCCACTTTGGTGTTTACCGGTGGACTTCCGCCAGCATTTTGGTGGATCCCGAAGGCATTGCTACCACGAGGGGAAGCGCCGCCCGTCAGCGAGTGGAATTTCTCCCATGTAAAGTTGTTTATTTATTTCTTTATATTCAGTTGTTTTAGTTTAAATGTTTAGCACTTTTTATTATAGTTTTATAGTTATGAGTGGCTAGACTCTTCAGCTAAGGTTGAAGATGAAGCCCCGCCGTTGTTTGGCGTAGTAGTTCAGATTTGCTTGTACAAATCTGACAATTTTTAGTATAAATGTTCTGTTAATTATTTGAGTTAATCTTATAATTGATTGAGTTTAAATTGTCTGTTGGATTTTCTTTGTGTTTAATCTGATGGATACATTGAATGCTTTTCGATTAAATTGGATTCCCTTTGTGATTTGTTAAGAGCGGATACATTGGGTGCTTTTGGTTTAGTTGGGATATTCTTTGTTTTTTGTCTTATAGTTGGATTCATTGAATGTTTTGATAGGCTATATTTTTAGAACATGTATGCTTAACTTCGGTGGGGTGGATTCGGAAACCTTAGTGCTTTTTATTATTAGTTTTAAAATCAACTTAGTTTAATTTTAATTTCTTTTGCAATATCATTCTGAAATTTGGAACTAGGTTAAGATAGAGTTAGTTTAGATTGAAAATATACTTTCACAACGCAATTCCCTGTGGATTCGACCTCGCACTTGCACAACGCTATACTGCAAATGACTCGTGCGCTTGTGAGTAATTTAAAACTCACAACAAGGGCAAGTTGAGGAATCTCCGAAGCTTTGCTACCAAGGGGGAGATCATTGAGAGCCCGGAGGCAACTCAAGGAAGCATAAGCTTCATGGCCAACTAATCTCCAAGCAAGGCAAATGAGTGAATCCCTAGGCGTAGTTGTTTTTATTTTCTTTTTTTTGATTCAGTTGTAGTATGGATTTATTTTCATTAAACATTGTTATGATTTACTCTTTTTTTTTTTTTATCTAATTAGAAGATTTCCCTTTAATCCGGTGATTACATCTTTCTCTCCCATATAAGTCTAATCATGCTCTTCTTATGTGATGTTGTTGAGGTGTGATTGAGTCCGATAGATTTCTCTTATAGATTTGTCCATTACTGCAGTATTGTCATTATGGTATATTGTCGTTTCTTGATGATCTATAAGTTAGGTCATGTGTGCTTGAAAGTAAAGAGTATTTCATAACAATTGCATTAGGGTTTATATATGTGCTTTGATTGAATATTTACCGATTGCTTGTTTGGGATGTGAAACTTGCAATCGAGATAAAAACAACTGAATTGATATTGGAATAAGACAACAAACCTAGGGAGGATTCCCGGAACCTTGTTGCTTCCATTATAGTTTTCATTACAATTATACAATTTTCATATCACTTTACTTTATTATTCAAATTCTCTCGTTCAATTTTTATCGTTCGTGTTAAGGATTTCATCTTCTCTTGTAATTAACTTATTTCTCTGTGGAATCGACACCCCAAAACTGTGCTACAACTATCGAGTTATACTTTGAGTGTAATCAGTGTTCATTACTGTAATCATATCAACTCATTTTACTGTTTAAAAGTAATTGGTTACAAATACAACTTTCATTTTATCGAATCATTTAGGTAACATCAACTCCAAATCTTAACGACCAAGACAAGTATTGGATTTTTTCAAGATAACTGACCCATCACAAAAGGAGGTCCACATCGAAGTTGATAAGAAGTAAAAGCAAAAAAAGAAGCACAATTAGTACGATTTTTTTAGCAAAAGCCAAAGGAATCGCAATCACTAGGAAGATAACTAGTACTTTTGTCTCCTAATTTGGTGGTAGCTTTCCATCATTCAAAGAGCTTTCTATCCATTGCTTTACCATTACCTATAGGATAAATTCATTTGAATTGTAATGCACCAAATTGTCCCGCAAAGCAAAAGAAAGCATAATTGCTCAAGAATCATAAGTACTGCACGCCACAATAGTAGTCTTAGATCAATGCATTTGATAGATCAGACGAAAAGACAAGAGAATGGGATAAGTAGGAGTATGCAAGGTAAACAAGTAGGATAATATTTTCTTACCCCAAAGCAGAATCTTATTTATCAAACATATTTATAGAATAAAAATATCATATTTTATTTTTTTTTAATCAAACAAATGGATTATTTTTCATGTTGAGAAGAAAAATGAAAAAAAAAAAACGAAAATAAGGGAATTTGTGTTTTTTTAATCATAAATACGATAAAGAGACGATGAAAAAAAGAAAATAAAAAGAGAAATAAAATATAAAACTAATTATTTTAGCTTTCACTTTTTAATTTCCAATTACGTATTAAAAAAATATTAATTTTCTCACTTAACATTTTTTTTAATTTCCTTTACTACTAAACAATTAATAAAAAAAGTATTCTTCACTCAGTTTCTCTTTCCTACTACTTTTCTTTTAACAATCATAGCTTAAGAGCCCTTAAATTTACTATACACCCCCTCTATATAAATAATAAACCATACGAGACTTATTTTCACATTCTTCCATAGCCATCTTTACCAATCAAGAAGCATATTAATTTAAAGTGCTTAAATGGGTGGCGGCAAAGGTGGTGGTAGTGGCAAAGGCGGAGGTGGTGGTGGTGGTGGGGGAGGAGGAGCAAAAGGTGGCTCTTCGAAAGGTGGTGGAGGGCCGCAGATGAAAGCTCCAGGATCAGGAGGTGGATCAACTATTCCAAGGGGAGTTTTCCAAAGCAACCCTAAAGCTTACTTCACTGGTCTTCACGTTGGTCAAAAGACCAAGAAGTAGATTTTATTAGCAAATAGCAAGTACATCCTTGGAATGTAGAATTTCGAAGTTTATGTTCAAGAAATGGGTATCCTCCTGGCTAGCTATATCTAGCTATTGCGCGTGCTTTAATATATATATATATATATATATATATATATATATATATATATGTGTGTGTTTTATTATTTGTGCTGGCTCAGGCCATGTGTCCCAGGAGTGTAAGTGTGGTTTTCTCTACGGTAAAATATATGTTGCTTTACCTCATGTTGCCATAGTAAATTTAGCATAATTTTTATAACTAAGACATGAGGCTTTTTGGGATATTACTCGATCATTATTTTTATGTTCCGTTTGATTATAATAATAAAGTCGAGACTGTATTGTAATCGAGTTTTTAATTTAATTAAACTTTTAGCATTCTAATAATTTGGTTTTAAAAATCTACAAGTACTAGGTCAGCCTGCAGAAAAGGAAAAAAATTTAAAATTCTGTTCGCAAGGATAATTATACGGAAGGTTTTTAAATTACTACATTCTAGCATTTAAGAGTTTGATTTATTCGATCTGACATAAAAGGTCCTTAAACTATTTATAGCTTGCGATCAATTTATGGATAGTCCATTCCGTTCAATTCCATGACTAAAGATAAGACATGTAATATCAAATGATATGTTTATTGATAAAAAAAATTATAACACCCCTCAACCAATCTCACTTGATTACAATAAAATGAATATTTTTGATGAACTCTTAACCCTTAATTAATGGGGTCTTCATTATGAAAGGAAGAAATAATTTACAGTATGTTTCGTATAAGTGAAGTGTATAAACTTTATAAAATGCATTTGTAACTCTTTGTAAATAAATTATGGAATAAAGTATGTTTTGCTAAGAAAGACAAAAAACCTATTTATAGAATTAATTTGTAAATAAATTTATTATAGAATTTATTTCTTAGAAATGGATTTCAAAAAATAAAAGACAAAAAATTATATTAATCAAAACTCTATGATGTAGTTGAACAAAAATGACGAGGTTTCCAATGAAAAATTTAAAATATAAACTAAATTACGAATTTATTAACAATTTTCATTGAAAAATTAAAGATCTCAATTTCGACCTACTACCCGTTATACGTACTATTAATGTACACATGAATGGATCGAAGATGTGTTTAGATTTTACAACCCGTATAAAATTGACCTGTACCTGACCTAACCCATAAAATGGTGGGTTGGTCAGGTCAGATTGAGGGGCCTTGGGTTTTACTTGCTACAAAGTGTCGGGCATAGCCCACAGACATGCCCGTAATTCGTCTAACTCATTGGAGGACCCATATATAAGTAATTAAACTCACTGTTTTTCGTTGGTTTCAATAGTTTTTTTAACTCGTACGAGGGAAAGGAAATAAGGAAATCCATAATAAGGTTAGATTGACTGCTATGTTTTTTTCTCTATTAATAAATTATTCTTAAGTTAAACCTTACGAAAAAAAATCTGTATGATAAATAAACATTATTTTTAATTGATTTTTATGAATTTAACTAAAGAAATGCATTAAGAAAAAAATTATTAATTTACTCACAAAATTCACGGAAATGGGTTGGACATGTTCTTGATTTTATGACCAGTGTAAGACGAGGATTTTTTTACTCATGCCCATTTAATTTGTAACCCGTATAACCCGGTTCACCAATTTGACACCTATAAAAAAATTGTACTATAAACATGTCTAGAAAAACATATAAAACGTGTTAGAGTAATATATTGACTTCGATTCAAGTTAATATCAAAGAAAGAAAAAATATATTATAGTGTGCGATTTATACATTGAATGATTAGATTATTAGTTTTTTTTTTTAAAAAAAACACCCAGTTTTTATAATTTTTAAGTGATACTTGTTTATGTGATAAAAGGCACATTTGAATCTTTCAACAATTTTAAGCAAACTGAGGCCCGCAAAGAAAATTAATCAGACGGAATCATGGTGTTCTGGGAATGGAGATAACTTCTGAAGAGTGAGACCACTTAGAGATAAGTACAAAAAAAATGAAGTCAGATTTGTAGGGAGGCAAAGAGAAGGGCAGCTTAGACCAAGAGATAGACGAGATAACTACTTTTTTGTGGGAAAACTCGGAGAGATCATCCAGGGGGAGGGAAAACATTTTCCAAAGACCTCATGTTGAACCGGACTACGGCACCCCAAAGGGAGAGCATGGATGCAGAAGCAACATTAGATGGCATTTCAGATGACGAAATAGAGGAGTGGAATGATGGTATTCCATCTATTTGTTTTTTGGCATATCAAAAAAGAGAACAACGAGCTCAACTCCCTTCAAAAAGTCCATTATTGCCAAGTTGATGGGAAACAAAGCTATGAGTCTATGGAAGCCAATGGGTGAATATGAAGCCATTTATTTAAAGAGAGGATTCTTCATATTCAAATTTGTTTTGCATGAATATGTGGACAACATCCTCATGGGAGGCTCGTACTTTGTATTTAAGCTCTACCTAATGGTCCAACATTGGTCTCCTAATTTTCAATCAGCAACAGCCACCCTGACTAGGATTTGTACTTGGATATGATTTCCCATACTCCCGATCGAACTATATGAAGAAGTCATTATGGACCATTGTGAAGGAAGTGGGCAAACCACTAAAAATTGACAGAATTACTTCCCTTACTAAAAGGGGCTGATATGCTACACTATAAGATAATTGATAATTGTCGGCGTTTTATTTTCGGCATTTCTGTAAAAACCCTTACTAAAAGGGGCTGATATGCTACACTACAAGATAATTGATAATTGTCGGCACTTTATTTCCGGCGTTTCACAGAAACGCCGCTATATAATAACCGCCGGTACTTTTTTTGTGGCGCTTCATTGAAGCGTCGCAATATTCAAAAAGCATATTCCAGCGCTTCAGAGCGCCGTTATATGTGAATCCAAATACATATAGTGGCGCTTTAAAGCGCCACCATATACTGGCGCTTTAAAGCACCGGAATATGCTCGAAACCTATTTCATATTCCGTCGCTTCTTTGAGATGCCAGTATATGCTCCTTTGAGATGCCAGAATATGCCCTTTGCATATACCGGTGCTTTAAAGCGCCGGTATATGGACAAATTTATCCATATAAATACTTTTGCCACGATATATTTTCTCCTAAAATTTTTTTGCTCCTTGCTCCACTGCGCCTTTTCCCCCAAATTTTTCCCCTGCTCCCTTACAGGTCGGGTTACATAGCCGTCACTGACACGGTTCACCCCAGCCGCCGTGAACCCATCCACACACCTAGCTTTTGAGCCGTTCACCCATTCTCTCTCTATTTTCAAGTAAGATGCCATTCAAGCTGTTGTAAAGCTACTGTGCCACCTTTGGGTTTCGTGAAGAAGGTGAAATCGCTGCACCGACAATGCCCAGCCACTTTCATCTCCGGTAAGCCATTGCTTTCCTCCCTATCCTCTGCCCTTCTCATTCTTGCAAGCTAATGGGCTTCAATTGTTTGATCCACAGCAAGCAGTATTGTCGCACTGTAGCTGAATCACTTCTGCTCGTGACAGTGCCTTGGGACTCTAGGTTTCCCCATCACTTATCTGGCCAGGTATAATCTCTAAATTATTACTTTTCATTACATTAATTCTTATGTTACATTAATCAACTTGTTAATTGTTGGCTCGTTATGAAGTTTTCCTGGTTCGTTTTTGCGGTAGATAGTGTTTTCCTTGTTTCTTGTGCTATTATTGGCTTGTTGTGGAGTTTTACAACTAAGAATGAATTATTGATATGTAGTTATTTATTTTTAATTTGCTTGGAGAAAAAAAAAAGTACTTTTATATAAAGTACTTTTTTATTTCTATCTGTAACACTGTAATTTAGAGACTCAAACCTTTGTTGTGTAAGTTTACACCTCTTCCTCAATCTAATTTTATTTCTAATAGATACATTCATGACAATTCTCTCAATGTGCATGAAACTTTGAATTTTGTGAAGAAAAAAAAGAGAGGAGAACAGAGGGAGGTTTGGCCATTAAATGGATTTTGGAAAAGCCTACTGC
Organism: Bretschneidera sinensis; assembly: GCA_023935145.1. Lineage (NCBI taxonomy): Eukaryota > Viridiplantae > Streptophyta > Magnoliopsida > Brassicales > Akaniaceae > Bretschneidera > Bretschneidera sinensis. Next base: position 54,362,183 of record CM043702.1, read on the forward strand.
TAGTAGCCTACAATAAAACCGAATGGAGTTTTCTGCAAATAGTTTTATTTAGTTTCCCTCCTATTTCGATCCAGTGGCTCATACAATGTGTTTCTACCTCTTCCGTGAGTGTGCAATCATCTTACAAAACAAATTATTCCATTAAGAGGTCTTACGCAGGAAAATCCACTAAATGAGTATTTATACTCATGAGTTACAGCAAGGGAATTGGAAGAAAGCTATAATTTGGCTGTTACAACAGTTAGAAATATCAGTAACAACTCTAACTGAATTAACAGCACAACTCCAACTGAATTAATATCCTAACAACTACCTGTTAACAACTAAAATCAAATTCAATCAATCTCCAACACTAGGTGGTCGTGGTGGCTAAAGTTTTGTTTTGTTTTGAAATTGATTATCTGAACCTGCATTTTTATGTCTTTCTTTTATGTAATTCTTGGTGTTGTACTTTACTGGGTCTATTTATCCTTCTGTGGTTGTCATGACTCATACTGTGGTCGACTGTTGTTCATTTTGTTTCAGCTTTGTGTCTTGGGTACTGTTATATGAGTGCCTTTGACTATTCTAAAATGTTGCTTTTTTAAATACCTTTTCTTTTCATGCTATTAGAAGTTTTGTCTTCCTTTCCTTCAGCATTTTCCATAGAAAGAACATTGACAAGATTACTAGTGATCTAATAATGGTTGCGTCCATTAGAGTGCATAGTTTCCTTTACAAATTTCGTTGATCTCGAGTACTTCAGCTAATGCGCTCTAAAAGGAAAACACTTGAACATTAGCCATGAATAGATTTGTTTATATATATATATATATAAAGAGAGAGAGAGAGAGAGAGAGATTTTGTTTTATATTTATATATATATATATATTGTATTTCCTGTTTGATGCTTTGAATTTGTATTGGTGGTCATAAAGTTAGAACTATTTATCCTTTCCACCTATGTAGCATAGCTTATTCCTTCTGTTATTAAGTTCAAAGTGGATATCTACTGAAGAATAGGGAAGTAATTGGCTTTATCTGTAGCTTTATATGCATCTGAAGTAATCAAAGCATGGGATTTATCCATTCTGCTTGATTGACAAGGGGGAGCTTGCACCATTGTATGACCTTGTCGAGTTTATTCTGCAGATAAATAGAGCCTTAGAAATAAATGTAGGTCATTTAATTTTATAAGAGTAACTTCCATAATTTTCTAAAACCAACTTCCATAGTAGAAGAACAACTATTTTAGTACATGGATAACTGCAGTAGAGCAACTTTCAGTGACTAAATCTTTTTAACCCAGCTACAAGGCATGGATAACTGCAGTAAAACAGCTTCTTTGGAGATCCCTTAGAACAACATATATTTAAATATATTAGTATTTGTTGTTGGACAAAGATTTAACTCGTATTTGTCCCACTATTTGGTTTTATGTAAGGATCGAACTATGTCTACCAATGATGATTCAAATGATAGAATGGCACTATAATTGGGTTTATTTCGTAAAATAACTATTGTCTATAAGAGAAACAATGATCATCTAGGCAATAATTTGCTTTTGTTCTCTTAATGGTTTCGTAAAATGACTACTTCAATAATATTTTTTTCTTGATAATTGTTGTTAGGTAAGGTTTGTATTTAAGATTCATTTAAAAGTTCTAATATCTTTTATTGTTAATAGAATATATTTGGTGTTCAAAAAAGGGGGAAAATCTTAACTAGGAGGAGGTAAATTTTCTATTGCAACCCTTATGGCATGTCACATTACTCGTTTTTTTTTTTTTTACCTTTATGGTTCTCAATAGATGGTTCATTATAGAAGACTAAGTTCAAAATTAGTTCTATTGTATCATTCAATTTATGGTTCTATGTTGCTTGTTTTTGAAATGGTATATGATAAAATAATAATTGAGACATAAATTGTTTATTGTTTCGTAAAACATGTTTACGAGACTCGACTGACACAAATTCAATTACTTTCTTATAAACATAGATCATTTTATAAATTGCTTTTAGAGGGAATTGATATAATTTTTGGTTTTTAGACTTAATTAACACAATTAAAACCATTATGATTGAAATAATAACATTGAGATTTACTTGTCTTTATATGAATAGTTCATTTTTTTTTATTGGGATACTTTGTATATAATATTAAATATAGATTCTTTGAAAAGATAAGTATAAATTCATATGGTGATTGATCTTAGAAATAGATTTAGGATTGTTTTCTGGTAGGTCATAGTATTTACTCAAATTGTTGTTATCAATTTCAGTTCATCCACTTACCAATCAAATCTAAGTTTGTGATTATGCCTGCTTTTGCCAAAAATATTTCAATTCTGACTTTCTTGATATTGTTTTAGGGAAGTCTATTGGTTCATCTAAAAATAGATAAAAGTTGGATAGATAAACCGAGGTCGAGTAAAGACTATATGGATGGTGTTACAAACTTCATTATATTTGCATGTCAGAAAGTTTGTGGTCGTGGCAGTATTGTTTGTCCATGTAGGAGATGTGGTAATTGTTATTCATTCGAACCAGAAATTGTTCATGAGCATCTATTGTATAATGGGTTTAGTCCAGGTTACACCGAGTGGGTTTTTCATGGGAAAAAATATCTCGTATAGACCACACTCACTCTAGTGTACAACCCATTAGTGTTCCAGTTGGCTTCATGGGACGAGATGACGTGTTGGGTTTGCTCCGAGATGCCTTCGAGGTAACTTCTAAAAACCTATACAATGAACCGTTAAGTTCAGGAGTCGTAGTGGGATCTTCGAATGAGCATGTTGAAGAGCAACAAGCTCATGGTGGGTTTGAGTTCAATAATTGTGGTGATCCTTCACACATCGAACACCCAGTGTGTTCTGCTATAGATGAAACGACTCGGTATTGCAATTTGATGAAAGATTACAATATCGAACTTTATCCTGGTTGTCAGAATTTCACAAAGTTAAGTTTTATGTTATATCTACTACATCTCAAATGTTTGAATGGGTGGTCTGGTAAATCTCTTACTATGTTGCTTGAGTTTATCAACATGGCATTTTCGATGTGTGCTCCATTGCCATCAAATTATTATGAAGCCATGAAGATTATCAAAGGATTGGGTCTGGGCTATGAAAAGATTCATGTTTGTCCTAATGACTGCACACTGTATTGGGGAGAGAATATGAATGATGAATTTTGTCATGCGTGTGGTGTGCCGCAGTGGGTTAAAAACAATGCTGATGATGAAGATTTGTTGAATGAGATGGATGGTCAATCTAAAAAGAAAAAGCCAGCTAAAATATTGCATTATTTTTCGCTTATACCAAGATTGAAGAGGATATATATGTCTTCTAAAATGACCTCGTTAATGAGATGACATGATAAAGATTGGACAAATGATGGGATTTTAAGACACCCGGCGGATGGATTAGCCTGGAATGAATTTGATACTTTGTATCCCGATTTTGCTGCTGATCCTCGGAGTGTTAGGCTTGGCCTAGCTAGTAACGAGTTCAATCCCTTTCGAACAATGAGTTCAACTTATAGCACATGGCCCGTTCTTTTGGTCCCATACAACTTGCCACCGTGGCTTTGCATGAAGCAAACATCCTTCATCATTTCAATGGTGATTCCTGGTGAGAGAAGCCCCGGTAATGATATTGATATCTTTTTGCAGCCTCTAATTGAAGAGTTGAAGCAATTATGGGATGGTGTTGATGCGTTTGATGCGTCCACCAATCAAAGCTTTAAGCTGCGCGCTTCTCTTCTTTGGACCATTAATGATTTTTCAGCCTATGCGAACTTATCTGGCTGGAGCACCAAGGGTCGGGTTGCTTGTCCATGTTGTGGGGAATATACGCATTCTGTATGGTTAAAGCATGGGGATAAGTTTTGCTATATCGATCATCGTCGATGGTTAGCAGAAAACCATGAGTTTCGTTTTCAAAATGATCAGTTTGATGGCACCATAGAGTTGGGATCTGCTCCTGTTCCACCGTTTGGGCACGATGTTTTAAGACAACTACAGGGTGGAAACTATAGCTATGGTAAAAATTCGAAGCCTTCTAAAAAGAGGGCAAGAGAGGATGTCGGTACCTCTACGGGGCAAGTGCTAGTGGATGAAGTGGATAACCTTTTTGAGGGTGTGGACGAATTACTTGAAAATGTTGATAATGAGGATATTCCCATGGATGAGGGAGTTGTAGATACGCTGTGGAAAAAAAGAAGTATTTTTTTTTTAGTTACCATATTGGAAAGACAATCTATTGCGTCATAATTTAGATGTGATGCATATAGAGAAGAATGTATGTGATAATTTGATTGGAACAATATTGAATATAGATGGTAAGACTAAATATAATAAGAAGGCACGCCGCGATCTCGAGAAAATTGGTATTAGGAAAGACCTCCATTTAGTTGTTCTTCTTAATGGAAAAGATCACTCGCCCCCAGCATGCTACACTATGTCCACGAAGGAGAAGCAGAATTTCTTGATAGTTTTGGCAAATCTTAAAGTTCCTTATGGGTATGCATCAAACATCTCAAGATATGTCAACCTAAAGGATCGTAAGCTGTTAAACTTAAAGAGTCATGACAGTCACATATTGATGCAAGAAATCCTTCCGATTGCCTTAATAGCATCTTTGCCTAGACATGTTATAGTAGTTGTGTCTGAGTTATCATTATTTTTCAAAGCTTTATGCGCTAAAGCCCTTTATCCCCAGGAGCTTGACTTATTGGAGTCGCGTGTTACTTTGACACTCTGCCATTTGGAGAAAATATTCCCCTCGGGTTTCTTTACCATTATGGTTCATCTTATCATTCACTTAGCCTCTGAGGCTAGACTTGGGGGTCTCATACACTATAGGTGGATGTATCCTGTTGAGAGGTTAGATGTTCAAAGCTATTTTGTGCACTTTGTTTTTTTTTGTAATATATTGGATACTTAATGTAGCTCGAGGTTTCAACCCAAGAGGGGGGGTGAATTGGGTTTTTACAAACTTTTGCGGAATTAATACAAGTTTATAAAAACTAACTAGCAGCAAACAATTAAAGCAAGTAATGTGCTGAATAATAAAGAGTTTAAGGAAAGAGGATGCAAACACAGTTTATAGTGGTTCGGCAATATCGGATTCGTTCCGACCCTACGTCCACTCTCTTCAAGGAACTCCTTGAAGTAATCCACTAAGAAAACTTAGCCGTACAACTTAGCCGGGTGTTGCACAAACCGTACACAAGCAATTTACAGGAATTGCTTAAACCGAAAAATCCCCTTCCTTTCGGAAGTTTCCCCTTCCTCTCGGAAGTAATCCCTTTACAAAGATGGTGTAAAGTAAAAGGTAGAGAGACAACAAATGAAAGCTTATTACAACAGAAATGTCTCTCTTTCAAAGTAAAGCTTGAAGAAATGGCTCAATAGGATTATTTCAAAGCTTTTTGTGCTTCAAGAGTATAAAAACTTGATTATATGAGATCAACTCTTTTTGAATATGTGCTACTTGTTTTTGAATGCTTTGCTGAATAGGTTTATATAGCAATCAATTAATATGGCCGTTTTGGACTTTAATTTGAAAAAGATTTACTTTAAAACGTTCAGATTTGGAGTCCAACGGTCATATTTTTGAACTACCAGTCGACTGGGTCGAGATACCAGTCGACTGGGTTCACTTGAAAAATACATGTTTTCAGACCTTCTGGGTATCCAGTCGACTGGTATATATCATCCAGTCGACTGGGGACTTTCTGTCCATTTTACCAGTCGACTGGTATATATCATCCAGTCGACTGGATACTTACTGGTCAAAGTACCAGTCGACTGGGTTGTTTGATCTAGTCAACTGGGTTCCTTCTGACCTTTATACCAGTCGACTGGTATATGTACCCAGACTGGGTTGTCTTCCAACCCAGTTTTTCTTCTGTTTTTCATTTAAAAACAATTTAAAATTAATGGTTTTAGAAAAACCATTTGTGTTTGAGCCATTGAACAAGCTAATACAATGTATGAGTGAGACTTACATTGGTTCTAAACCTTAAGACCTATACTAGATCTTCAGTCTTCACTTGATACTTGATTTGGTTCGAGTTTTTGCACTTTGTTCCTTGGTTGAATGTGTTTGATCCTTAATACAACTTAGTTTAAACATGTTAGTTAAATAACAGTTGTGTTTTGCCATCATTAAAATACGGGCGAGGGTCAACAATCTCCCCCTTTTTGATGATGACAAAACTAATAATGTAAAAACAGTTTTAAAAACTAAGTGTTAAGATTTTACAAAAATTTGGACAGAGTCTCCTCTGTTTTTCGAGTAAAACCACCCTGTAAACAAGCAAACACAGTTTATATTTCTTTCAACCAATCTAAAATTAAACTCAACCAATCAATAAACATTTTTACACAGATATGGAGCAATGCTCCCCCTAAATCTATGCATTGGTTGCGTTTTACTTAGATTTTCTCGTTTTTCTCATTTTTCTCCCCCGTTTTGACAACAGCAACCAAAGGGGGCATAACATAAAAAATAAGCTAATTAGCCAATACAGTCAAATAGGTTATAAGAATACAAATATGTACGCGAAGATGTGGCTTCATTTGAATTTCAGAATCCTTCCCGGGAAGAACCGGAAGTTTTTCAAGCATCTAAGCATTTTATAGCAATTTTAGTGACCAAACAGATATCTAAAACAGTTCTAATATATCACAAATAATGTAAATAGATGCAAGAAATATGGCTAATAGTAGTACATCATCATAGAGAAAAAGTCAATACAAGTAGGGCCTCATAGAGCCATAACTAAGAAAAACAAACATGAGATGTCCGTGCTATGTGACAAAAACTGGAAAAGTGCTAAGAACTGAGAGACTCATGGTGCGGGAGAGTCCGAGCTGTCACGAAGAAGTTCCCTAATCTCAGCTAGGGAACCCTCGGTGTGCTCTCGATGTAACTCGAAGTCATCCCGTAGGTGGTCTATGGAGGAGCTCAGCCTCTGATAATCGGACTGCATGGACTGAAAACCGGACTCCATCGTCATCTGAAGACTCGTGATAGCTCGTAGGATGTCACCATATCCAGTCTGACCAGTACTCGAGCCACCAATGGGAGGTGCTCGGGTATCTGTCTCCATCTCAGCAGCCGTATCAGCATCCTCATCACTGTCACTCGCATCCTCTCGAATCCTTAGGCGCTTTCCGGCCTTAGGATAGAGAAACCCTTCACGAACAGTACATCCCATCTTCTTCAGAGATGAGATGTTGATGATATCCGTCAATCCGATATCCTGAGCCTCGGAGGCAGGCAAAGGTACCCGGAAGTGCTGGAGGATGAGTGTAATGAGCATCCCATAAGGAAGACACCCGGAGTCGTTTGCTTCGCCATTTATCATGTTGGCGAGCAGCAGAGGATATATATTGAAGTGGTGCCCAGATTTTAGGCACCAAATCAATACCGTATCTATTTTAGATAGATACCCTCGACTCCCGAGTCTCGGGTGGATGGTCCAACTGACAATCAATTGAAACATTTTTGAGTCGAGGGGCAAGTCACTACATGTGTGAAATGTAGTGGGTCTGTACACATAGTTAGGGTCGCCCCTGACTATCCGACAGGCCTCCTCAACTTCAAAGTTGTCTGGCCATCCATCCAGACTCCATTGAACCCCCCTTATAGGGATTCTCAGAATGCTCATTAAGAGGTCAGTGTTGACCTCAAACTCCACACCGCTAACTCTGGTTCTGAATCTCAGAGCCAGAGGACTGGGTTTCACCAAGTTCGCATAGAACTGGTGAATCAGTCGCGGGTAATATTTTTCATGAATTCTGACCAGTGGGGTCAGATTTATTGCCTCAAAGGCTGGTAGAATATCGAAATTACCATGACGAATGGAGTCGAAATCAACGACTCTACCCGTCATGATTTTCTTGTGACGGATTATAGAGTTATACCTCTTATGAGCAGCTGGGTTGAAAAACAGAGCCTGCTCCAACTCTGTTCTGGGCTCCTTGCTGGATGACCCTGCTACTCCCTTCCTTTTTGATTCTGAAGCCGAAGGTTTTGAAGACCTAGGCTTTTTGGGCGCATTAGGTCCACTTGTTGTGAGTTTTATACGGATTTTGTCACTCATTTTCGAGAAATTTGAAGTTTTTGGAAAAAGGAAATTTGGTAAAAATGAGAGATTTTAACCGTAGAAAGTTAAAAATCTCTTTAGGAATGAGTAGATCGGTGTGTTTAGAAGGGATTTGGATGGTTTTTAGATCAAAAAGATGAATTTTTCTAGAGAGAGAAAGCTTGGGCTCTTTGAAAATGGCGTAAGAAGGGCGAAAATGAACAGTCCCTTTTATAAAATCGCGATACCAGTCGATTGGGGTATATATACCAGTCGACTGGGTCCCTTTGAAAAGAAGAACAGTTTCTTTTCCAGTCGACTGGGTAAACGTACCAGTCGACTGGGTAAACTGGCAGTGAGTTACCAGTCGACTTGGCTATTTTTACCAGTCGACTGGAGGACACGGATTTTTCAAAAAAAATGGCTCCAAGCAGGATTTGATCTTATAGACGACTGGAGAAGACTTAACAGTCGTCTGGAAGTTTTGACAGAGAGTTACCAGTCGACTGGGTCAAAATTACCAGTCGACTGGAAACACAAGCAGAGACTTACCAGTTGACTGGAGAACATTTACCAGTCGACTGGATCCTGAGTAAAATTTCCAGTCCTGAATTTTTTGCACGATTTTTTTTATCTATGACATTTTTGAGTGAAGGGAATAATTAAACATGGATTAATACTCTATCACTCAATGTCAAACTTACAAATGATGAAATGAGATGCAATCAAACATTCAATTTATCAAAATCAAGCAATCCCATTAACTTTCTAATCTTACAAAAACTAGCTTCACTTAAGGGTTTTGTAAGAATATCAGCTATTTGATCTTTTGAAGGTATAAATTCTAATCTTATATCACCTTTTTGAGCATGGTCTCTTAAGAAATGATGTCTAATCTCTATATGCTTGGTTCTAGAGTGCTGAATAGGATTTTTGGTTAGGTTGATGGCACTAGTATTATCACAAAATATAGGAATATTTTTGAGACTCATGCCATAGTCTTCTAGTTGTTGTTTCATCCATAGTACTTGGGCACAACAACTGCCAGCTGCTACATATTCCGCCTCAGCGGTTGATAGTGCAACTGAATTCTGTTTCTTGGAGAACCAAGAAGTTAACATAGCACCTAAGAATTGGCATGTTCCACTTGTGCTTTTTCTATCTAACCTACATCCAGCAAAATCAGCATCCGAATATCCTACTAGCTCAAAAGATGATTCTCTAGAATACCATAATCCTATGGTCTGGGTCCCTTGTAGATATCTAAGGATTCTTTTTACTACAACTACATGTGATTCCTTAGGATTAGATTGAAATCTAGCACACATGCATACACTGAACATTATATCAGGTCTACTTGCAGTCAAGTACAGTAAAGCACCTATCATGCTTCTATAATATTTAGAATCTACAGTTTTACCTCCTTCATCAAGATCAAGTTTGGTGGTTGTGCTCATAGGTGTTCCAATTGGCTTTGAGCTTTCCATCCCGAACCTCTTTAGTAGATCTTTGACGTACTTTTGTTGATTGATGAAGATACCTCCTTTTAGTTGCTTGATTTGCAGTCCAAGGAAGTAGGTAAGTTCTCCCATCATGCTCATTTCAAATTCACCTTGCATGCACTTTGCAAACTCTTGACACATAGATTCATTAGTAGCACCAAATATAATATCATCAACATATATTTGAACTATCAAAGTGTCATTTTTGTGAGTTTTTGTGAAGAGAGTTGTATCTATTCTTCCTCTTACAAAATCATTATTAATCAAAAATTTGCTTAGTCTTTCGTACCATGCCCTTGGAGCTTGCTTCAGCCCATATAAAGCCTTAGAAAGCTTGTAGACATGATTTGGAAGACTAGGGTTTTCAAAACCAAGAGGTTGTTCAACATAAACCTCTTCTTCTATAAAGCCATTTAAAAATGCACTTTTCACATCCATTTGAAATAGCTTGAATTTATTAAAGCATGCAAAGGCTAATAACATTCGAATAGCCTCTAATCTAGCTACGAGAGCATAGGTTTCATCAAAATCTATTCCTTCCTCTTGGTTATATCCCTTAGCAACTAGCCTAGCCTTATTTCTAGTTACTATACCATTTTCATCCATTTTATTTCTATATACCCATTTAGTTCCAATAATTGAATGATCTTTAGGTCTTGGAACTAGTTCCCAAACATTGTTTCTCTCAAATTGATTTATCTCTTCCTGCATTGCAATTATCCAATCATTATCTTTTTCAGCTTCTATAAATGTCTTAGGTTCTACTTGAGACAAATAAGCTACAAAATTGCAAATATTTCTAATGGAAGAGCGAGTTCTTACCCCTTGTGAAGGATCACCAATTACTTGATCAATTGGATGATGATTTATATACCTCCAATCCTTGGGTAGATTTTCCTCTTGTTGACTTGAGGATGGTTGGTCCAACTTTGGAGTTGCCATCCCTTCATTTGTTTGAGAAGAACTCACTTTTGGGTCAACAATGGAAGTAGAAGTTTCCATTCTTGGAATAAAATCTGCATCATCTTTAAAGGAAACTTCTCCACTACTCATTGGGTTAGATTCATCAATAGTTACATGCACAGATTCTTCTACTACTAGAGTTCTCTTATTGAAAACTCTATAAGCCTTACTAGTAGTAGAATATCCTAAAAATATCCCTTCATCGGTCTTGGAATCAAATTTACCCAAGTTAGTTTTATTGTTATTTAAGATGAAGCACTTACTACCAAAGGCACGAAAATAGGAAATATTGGGCTTTCTCCCTTTCCATAGTTCATAAGGAGTTTTATCAAGCAGGGGCCTTATCAAAATTCTATTTAAAATATAGCAAGAAGTATTCACGGCTTCAGCCCAAAAATATTTTGGCAAATTATTTTCACAAAGCATTGTTCTTGAAAATTCTTCTAGAACTCTATTTTTCCTCTCAACAACTCCATTTTGTTGAGGAGTTCTAGGAGCTGAAAAGTTGTGATTAATTCCATTTTCATCACAAAATTTTGAAAAGCTTTGATTTTCAAATTCTTTGCCATGATCACTTCTTATGCTTGAAATACAAATTCCTTTTTCATTTTGTACCTTTTTGCAAAACTTTTCAAATCCTTTGAAAGCTTCATCCTTATAAGCAATAAAAATAACAAAGGTATATCTTGAATAGTCATCAACAATAACAAGAGCATATTGATGGCCACCTAGACTAATGGTACTAATTGGACCAAATAAGTCCATATGCAAAAGTTCCAAAGGTCTAGTAGTTGAGACAACATTTTTTGCTTTGAAAGATATCCTAGATTGTTTTCCCATTTGACAAGCATTGCAAATTTTTTTTTTCTCAAAATTGATTTTAGGAAGACCAATAACTAAATCTTTTCTTGAAACAATTTTTAGCAAATTCATGTTTACATGACCAAGCCTTCTATGCCACAGCCATTGATTTTCACTAAAAGCAGGAAAACATTTTTCATTATTGGAATGTAAGGATTTCAAATCAACTATATAGACATTTTCATGTCTATGGCCAATGAATTTGATCTTGTTGCTCTTGATGTCTATAACTAGACAATGAGAGGTTTCAAATGTGACTTTATATCCTTTGTCACATAATTGACTAATGCTAAGTAAATTTGGCTTTAAGCCTTGTACTAGCAATACATTATCTAAAGTTGAGAAATCATTACCGACTTTTCCATGCCCTATGATCTTTATTTTAGTATTGTCTCCAATGGTCACAAGTCCACCATCTCTTAGAGTTAGCTCCTTGAATACGCTTTTATCACCGGTCATATGTTTCGAGCAACCGCTATCAAGGTACCAAATGTTACCTTTCTCCTTGGTGTGAAGGCAAATCTACATCACACAAGGATATACGATAGCATTTTTAGGTACCCAAAATTTCTTGGGTCCTTTGGGGTTAGTCCTTGAAAATACGGTTCCTTTTGGGACCCATACTTTCTTAACAATATATGGTGCTCTATGAACATGTTGATGATGCACAAGCCTAGCATTATAGTCATAGAAATTTCTAGGAAATTTTAAATGTGCATTCATATAATCCTTAGGATGATAGTTCCTAGGATACATGATTCTATGGTAAGGGGTATGAAAATGCATGTCATTTCCAGAAAATGAACGATGATGCATTCTAGGATACATGCTAGCATATGTATGCAAGTTATTTCTAGAATAGCCATGATGGTGATTCCTAGGATGAGCAGAATGCGTTCTTTGATTATACACATTGTTCCTAGAAAGAGCATGATGATTATTTCTAGGGTGTGTATGAGCATTTCTAGAATGAGCATACAAATAAGCATGAGTATTTTTAGGATGCTTCAATTTAGTATGATCATTTAAGTTTCTAGATTTCCTCGGATTTATCAAGGGAGTGCTTTCAACAAGGTTAGGAGCTTTTGAAGTAGAAGCTCCATCTACACAAGAGGCTTTCATGAATAAGCTCTCTTTTGTTTTTTGTTTTCCCAATGGAGAATATCCTACACCAGATTTTCCTCCACTTAATCTTTGGGAAGAAAGCACTTCATCAAGTTTTTCTTTACCAAGCATAAGTCTAGACACAGTGCTGTTTAATTCAGAAATTTTATTTTTCAAATTCTCATTTTCATCTTTAAGAAAATCTTGAGACGAATTATACAGTAAAGATGATAATTTTTCTTTTTCTTCTCTAAGAACTATCATTTCTTTAGAAAGAGATGATACTTCTTTCTTAAGAACAGAATTTCTAGAATCAAATTTCTTTAATTCTTCATGCATTTCATTTATGACTTCTAGTAATTCTTCACTACTAGTAACAATATTATTTTTTGAAGAGGGAGAAGATGTTACCTCACTTTCATCATCGATTGCCATTAAACAAAGGTTGGCAATCTCTTCGTATCCAATTTCTTTGTCTGATGACTCATCTTCTTCGTCATCACTCCAGGTAGTTGCTACCATAGCTTTCTTCTTGAAGCCCTTGTATGGTTTGCTTGAAACCGGACAGTCAGCTTTTATATGTCCTGGCTTCTTGCAGCCATAGCACATAAGTGGTTCCCTTTTTGAGGTGGGATCCTTTGAGTAAGGTTTCTTGCTTTTCTTCAAGAACCTATGGAATCGTCTGGTGATTAAAGCCATTTCACCATCTTCTTCACTGCTCTCTGCTTCTTGTTCTAATTCCTTTTCTTTGTTGCTCGTAGAAGCTTTGAGAGCAATTTGCTTTTTCTTCTTCTCATCATCATTGACGATGGGAGTCATTTCTTCCATCTCGTATGTCAATAATGACCCAAGCAGCGTCTCAACATCAAGCTTGTCAAGACTTTTGGCCTCTTGAATGGCTGTCCTCTTTGGTTTCCATTCTGGTGGCAGAGATCTCAAGATTTTTCTGGTTAGTTCAACTTCCTCAATATTCTTGCCAAGCAATTTTAAACCATTTATAATAGTAGTAAATCGTGAGTGCATTTCAGAAATGGTTTCGTTAGGAGACATCTTAAAAGATTCATATTCAGAAATTAGCATGTAAATCTTAGACTTTTTTACTTCACTTGTTCCTTCATATGTGACTTGCAATTTGTCCCATATTTCTTTAGCAGAAACACATGCAGATATTTTGTTGTATTCAGAAATATCTAATGCACAATGTAGCATGCTTGTTGCTCTGCTATTGAGAGACATCGTTCTACAATCCTCGTCAGTAAACTCAGTTTTGAGTTTAGGCATTGTATGAAGAGTCTCTCCAATAACTATTTCTTTTGAGGGAATTTTAGGTCCCTCTTCTATAATTCTCCATAGATTGTAATCTTGTCCTTCGACGAATATTTTCATTCTATTTTTCCAATAGTTATAATTTGAGCCATTGAACAATGGTGGTCTAGTATAAGAGTGTCCTTCAGAGTAGCTATTTGCTGCCATTGGATCAACTCTAGGAATTTAAGCCTTTTAATGAGAACGAGGCTCTGATACCAATTGTAGCTCGAGGTTTCAACCCAAGAGGGGGGGTGAATTGGGTTTTTACAAACTTTTGCGGAATTAATACAAGTTTATAAAAACTAACTAGCAGCAAACAATTAAAGCAAGTAATGTGCTGAATAATAAAGAGTTTAAGGAAAGAGGATGCAAACACAGTTTATAGTGGTTCGGCAATATCGGATTCGTTCCGACCCTACGTCCACTCTCTTCAAGGAACTCCTTGAAGTAATCCACTAAGAAAACTTAGCCGTACAACTTAGCCGGGTGTTGCACAAACCGTACACAAGCAATTTACAGGAATTGCTTAAACCGAAAAATCCCCTTCCTTTCGGAAGTTTCCCCTTCCTCTCGGAAGTAATCCCTTTACAAAGATGGTGTAAAGTAAAAGGTAGAGAGACAACAAATGAAAGCTTATTACAACAGAAATGTCTCTCTTTCAAAGTAAAGCTTGAAGAAATGGCTCAATAAGATTATTTCAAAGCTTTTTGTGTTTCAAGAGTATAAAAACTTGATTATATGAGATCAACTCTTTTTGAATATGTGCTACTTGTTTTTGAATGCTTTGCTGAATAGGTTTATATAGCAATCAATTAATATGGCCGTTTTGGACTTTAATTTGAAAAAGATTTACTTTAAAACGTTCAGATTTGGAGTCCAACGGTCATATTTTTGAACTACCAGTCGACTGGGTCGAGATACCAGTCGACTGGGTTCACTTGAAAAATACATGTTTTCAGACCTTCTGGGTATCCAGTCGACTGGTATATATCATCCAGTCGACTGGGGACTTTCTGTCCATTTTACCAGTCGACTGGTATATATCATCCAGTCGACTGGATACTTACTGGTCAAAGTACCAGTCGACTGGGTTGTTTGATCCAGTCGACTGGGTTCCTTCTGACCTTTATACCAGTCGACTGGTATATGTACCCAGTCGACTGGGTTGTCTTCCAACCCAGTTTTTCTTCTGTTTTTCATTTAAAAACAATTTAAAATTAATGGTTTTAGAAAAACCATTTGTGTTTGAGCCATTGAACAAGCTAATACAATGTATGAGTGAGACTTACATTGGTTCTAAACCTTAAGACCTATACTAGATCTTCAGTCTTCACTTGATACTTAATTTGGTTCGAGTTTTTGCACTTTGTTCCTTGGTTGAATGTGTTTGATCCTTAATACAACTTAGTTTAAACATGTTAGTTAAATAACAGTTGTGTTTTGCCATCATTAAAATACGGGCGAGGGTCAACACTTAATTTATCTTTAATTTTTTGGCTTTGCAAGGTATTTAGTGTGGTTGAAATCTTACGTACGTAATAGAAGTCGACCGGAGGGGTCAATTGTTGAAGGGTACAATGGGAAAGAGTATCTAACATATTGCTCCCAATACTTCAAAGGTGTAGAGACAAGATTCACCCACCCCCAAAGAAACAATGATACTGTAAATTTTTCGGATGATTACATGTTTTCCTCTGGTGGACGGATAATGGGAAAGATTGTGAGTGATGAGCTCGATGACATGTCATTGGCTCAAGCACATCGTTATGTGTTGCTCCATAATGATAAACTTTCTGACCTTCGTAGGTTAGTATCAATAAAGGAACGTAATTACTAATAATGTGTTTAAATTGAGTTTTTATTTTCTGTTGTTATCACCGTGATGGCTAACAGTAACATAAAAACATCAATTATTTCAGCGAATTTTTGGCTACTCAAAGGCTAACCAACCGTTCCAATCGACCAATACAAAGTCTCGAACAAAGGTGGTTGGTTGAGAAATTTCCCTCATGGCTTATGAGACAGGTTAGACATAATAACAATAGTCTTCGAATTTTATAAATGTTTTTAATAAAATATTGATTGTTTTTGTCTCCTATTAATTGTTAGAAAATGTTTAGGTGCCATGGATGGTGGATAACAATTATTCAGATGAACTAATTGCCTTTGCTCGAGGTCCGAATAATGTTGTTGGGAGATTCAATGGATTCAACATCAACGGATTTAAATTCCACACAAAGGAACGTGAGAAGTGTAGACGATCTCATAATTCAGGAGTTATGGTTGAAGCGGATGATAAAATGTATTATGGTGTGCTTAACGATATCATCGAGTTAGATTACTATGGGACGTTTAAGATTGTGTTGTTCCGTTGTGATTGGGTGGATATTAATTCACCCAGGGGTTTAAAGAAAGATGCAAGTGGGTGCATTCTCATGAACTTGAATAGGTTAATACACACTGGTCAGTTATTGAATGATGACCCGTTTGTACTTTCATCGCAAGCAAAACAAGTGTTTTATGTGCAAGACCCAACAATAAAGGAATGGTATCATGTTGTGATAAAAAAGCCAAGGGACCTATATGAAATGGGGGAAAAAACACAGGAAGATGATGATGACACATACAATCAGTGTATTCCTTCTAATGTAGTGGTTGATGATCAATTAGATTGTATCTCAACTTGGGTTAGGATGGACATTGACGAAGATACCAACTAGTTTTATATGCATTTCAGTGTAAATATATTTGGATGTGTATTTATGTGATGGACATGTGTGTGAACGAGTTTTGTAAGGTTTTATTGTAATATATCGGTTTACTGTTGCTTTGTATCACACATAACAAGAGTCCTGAACTTTTTTGCGTAAATTTCAGTTTTGGTTGTATCATTGATTATTGCTTGTTCTTTAAATCCTATTTGAATCAGTTATTTGTTCATTTGTTCTCAGGTACTCTGAAGTTATTGATTGCTGCATTTGCTGCGACCCCTTGACCATTCCTATCATTCAGGTGTGGTTCTTGTATTTATTATTAACTTTTAATGCATTCTTTATAGTGTGAGATATAATCATTTTAATGTTTTTATGTATACAGCTTGCAAGATGTATAGATAAAAAAATATCCCTCCATCAGTTAGAGATACCATGTCAAACCAGTTTGCAGCTGAGTCTTCACACCATAAGCATGAGTATCACCTTGATGATGATGATCATGACTCGCAAGGCGATTCTGAGACCGATCCAATAACAACAGGAAGTGATCACAATGATAGTGAACAGTACGAGATAATTGGTAATTTTTGTATTAGAATACATTCTCTCTATAACTAGTTTGATACCACATTGTTATACTAATTATAAAAATTTTGTTTTCAATGTATAGATTCTGACGGGAGGGTGAGGAAGCAAACACGTCTCCTTAGAACCTCACAAGTGTGGTCCCTTGAACGTGGGGAAAAAATTGTGATCCACTTCAATGCACGTCATCAACCTATTAAGAAAGGTGGCCAGATGTTAAGTAGCTGGTTGGGCAAGGTTGCGAAGAGAGGGAACCTTTGTCCACTTAATTACATGGATTGGAAGAAGGTCCCTTCTAGCTACAAGAAGGATCTTGTTATATTGATTCGGGTAAGTAACAACTTAATAACCTTTGATTGCCTCCAATTTTTTTTGTTTTTTTTTTTGTATTCGTGGTGGTGTACATGCATCATCCCTAACACCAATAATGCTTATTTGACATCGATTACCTTTTTTTTTGTGGTAGAGGAAGTTCCAATACCCTACGATTGAGGCGATAGACAAGATTTTGTTGAGGATGATAGGGAAAAAATGGAGGGACTATCGATATGTGCTAAAAAGGGACTACGTGTGGAACAAAACAAAATAACAAGTTTTGAGCAATGATGTTCCAAAAGGCGTAGATCAGGACCAGTGGAAGCAACTGGTGAACTACTGGTTCTCTTACCAGAGTGAGGTTGTTTTAAGATAATTATGTTGAGTTTTTATTATTGTTTCTATTTTTCTAATAATGTCTGATTATTCAATTGGTTTATTATTGGTGTAGAAATATTCGACTATAGGGATAGCGGCACGTGAAAGACAACAATGTCCTCACACGTCTGGTTCAAAGAGTTTTGCTAGAAGACGAGATGAATATGTGAGTTAATTTGCTTCATTCATCAAATCTATCATTTGAGATGTAGTGTATTTGAGTCACAATTTGATCTTTTTTTCATACATGGTAGGAGATGACACATGGGAATAAGCCCCGGCGTGTAGAGTTTTTTGCTGAAACTCATAAACGCAAGGATGAGACTTTTGTTGATGATGCATCACTTCAATTTATGGTACGTTCACTGTACATGAGCATGTCACTGACAACAGTCAGTGCTCTTTTAAGTTTAAAATACTAAAGAATCACTTATAAAATACATGCTTTAGAATGACTTATTGGTTGGGAAACCTTGCTTGAGACGATAAAGAGTTACTATATTGTTTGAAGTTGCAGTTTTATGTTTTGCGTGTTGGTTGTTTACTGGGAATAGAAGTATATCCATGAGCATCCAGGACAAGGATAAATTTGCTTTCATATAGTATTTGATTGAATGAAGGAAATCAGTGCACTTGTGCGAATGTTAGTTGTTTGTTAATGTGTATTGGCAGCATTCTATTGTTATGGTCTCCTTTAGGCCAGCCTTACCATAGTTTGATACGATAGATGTTGTAATCAAGGAACAGACACTAACATTATGCTTCTTGTTTCCATATCATGCGCATATCTATCTATCTAATTTTTGCTACTGTCTTGCTGCATTTATTTGGCTTCGTGCGTTTAATTTCTTTGTTTTTTGTAAAGAGATTAGTTCTGTTGTGTTGTTCCTCATAATGTTATGGAAATGTGGGCTATGAAGGATTGGGACAAACCCGAATGGGTGAAGGAATATAGCATTGATTTTCGAACAATGAATGGAGTACATTTTGCGTGTCCGTTGGACATTGATGATAAAAATAAGAAAATTATGTTTCAGATAAAAGCTGGATTTACTATCATGCTCAAGCACTATCATATAACAATAAAAACCTTTGTCGATTTGAGAGAGGAAGAAAGGAAATTTCAACTTTCCTATTATACAGATGGTTTCTTCCCATTAGGAAGCTTTTGATTTTTTCTTTGAAACAATAATTTGTTCAAATTTTCTCCCTTGAGTTATTTCTCTTTCTAGTGATCAATATTTACTTTTTTTTTTTTTTTTTCATTTTTGCCCTTTTTTATTGTGACAATGGTAACAGATTAGATGGAGCCTGAGTTATTTCTCTTTCTGGTGAATTTATGGTTTTCTTCTCAGTAAATTTTTTTCTTGCTTTTGTTTCTCCTCTTATATGCTGTGTCTCATCGAGTTGACATAATTGTTGACATGCTTTATATGATTGGGCTGAAGCAGATAATAAAGCTAATGTAAATGGTTCCTATGCTCTTCTTCCTCTATTTTGATTGCATTATCAAAGCCTCAAAGGGTGGTTTTAGGAATATTTCCATAAGCAAAGGAAAACTTGCTTAATAAATTATAGTACAACTTCCATTCTTTTACTTAATTGTTTTTTTGGTAGAGAGACTATTTGAAGTTCTGAACCATCCATGTATTATCGATAACCATCACTTTCATAAATTTATGAGTCTCATGTAATACGTGATTGTTTTCCATTGTGTCATTTTCTTAAAGGAAAATGACTAAAACCAAGTAGGAAAATGACTAAAATCAATTGACTTTCTAATGTATCATTTCTTCTAAGAGTAAATTTTATTTAAATCTTCATTATATACCGACTCGTTTTCGTATGATATGCAATTGTTGGGAAAAATATCCTTATCTCTTTGAAACAAGTACTTCCACTGGCTATTTGGATATTGACTAACGAGCCAGCTAAAGATCCTGTAAAACGGAATTGTTGTTGTCAATAAGTAGAAGCAGACAATTGGATTGCCTGAATAGCTAAGTAAAATCAAGCATGTTGTTGTCTCAGTTTGAATTCAACTATTTTCATGTCAAGTTTTTCTTGTTTGCTAAAGATTCTATTAACCAAATTATGAATGATTGAACAATTTTAGGATTCTTTGGTCGTTACATAATATGAGTTTATGCAAATTCATTAAGTTACTATTAACCTATCAGGACATATGTTTCTTAGTTTGTGCTCCTCGATTGTTCATGTTGCATGTGTCGAATGTGTGTTTAGGCATCTTCTTCGTCCTCTTAATTTCTTTCTTTTTTGCTTTTTTTTTTTTTTTTTTTTTTTTTTCTGTGTGAATGTTTGGATGGGCCCCTCAGCCACTCTCTTGCTAGTGCTTTGATGCATACCTTGTGTACTTCTGGTTCCTTTACCCTTTTTTCAATTCTTTTGTGAGAGTTTTCCAGTCTGCTAAATGTGAACTGCCCCTCTTTGTGTCTGTCTATCTGTCTGAGGTAGCTCCTTTGCTCTCTTGCCCCTTCACATTAAAAAAAATAATAATAATGCTTGTAGAGGTAAAATGTGCATTTCCTTGATCTTACTATATTTGATTTCTATGGCCTTGTCTTTTTTGTAATTTTATTTCTCAATTCTCATGATAAATGCATTAGTTCTTTATATTCACTGTTGTGATCTAATTTTTCAACTGATATTCGTAATATTTGATGTTGGAATCTAGCTTGTTCTTATTGGACATTGACATTGATCTGAGCTAACATACAGTGGAACCAGTATAGCATATGTACAGTTGTAGACATGATTGTTGTAATGAAGACAGTATGTCAATTGTTATCTAATGAACACTACATTAGATAAGTTCTCTATACACTGGCATGCCTGAGAGTGTGGATAAATTCAAGCGAACCTTCCTGCAGTGAGAGGGTTTTGAGAAAAGTACTAGAGCTGTTATGATTTTTCTAAATGTTAAAGTCGAGCTTAGTATTCTTAAATTTTGAATTAAATTTTCTGTTGCACCATGGTTGACCTTTTCTTTTCCTTTTTTCGTATATGAAGTGAATTTATTAATGTCTTTCCTAATTTAAGCTTTAGTGATTATTTATTCCACATACTATTCTACAATTAATACTCAGAAGTTGAAAAAAGAGGGGATCGATATCGGGAATGGTTTGGCATTTGACAAGAAATGTTAAGTTAGTGCTACAGGAGGTGCAAGAAATGTTGCATCTGGTTTGAATCATTTATCACTATGTTCACCACTTGAAACTTCTTTTGAAAACCATTATAGTTAGAAGACCATGGTTTTGAAACATTTCCCTTTTCCATCCCTTTGTATTTCTGGTTGATTACTGATTGAATGAAATCAGTTAAAATTGGTTGTGAATTGGCTACATTGTTTGGATTGTATTTGTTGTTCTTACATGAGGTTTTATGGAAAAATAGGGGAGATTCTGCCCGTTTTTCTATAAAATATGATAAGCACATTTTGTTTTATGTATATTTCGTTGTAATTAGCTACTAAATATTCGGAGGAGTTTAATCTTTATTGTTTCCTAATTGTAGGTGACAGCTGAAGCTCGTGTTGCTGAACTTGTTGCAGCTTCAGGATCCTCTGATGCTAGTAATAATTTAGCAATTCAAAATGAAGTCTTCACCAAGCTTATGGGTGAAGAGAGTTCCGGTCGTGTCCGAGGTCAGGGTTTTAGAGTTACACCATCTGCTGTGTTTGGACTTTCAGCTCAAATGAGGAATAAAATGGGATATCATGGGGCTTATGCTGAAGAGATAAATAGTCTGAGAGCACAAATGAAAGAAATCAATCAACAGCATGCGCATCAGATTGAACAGTATGCACATCAGATTGAACAGCAAACGCATCAGATTCAAGAAATTACAGCTAAGCACGATGATCAAATGAACAGTATGCAATCCCAAATGGATGAGTTGAAGTCTTTACTACAACAATTTGTTAGTAGAAGATCTCAAAATTGATGTCAAGTGTGATGCCCTATGATTGTTTTTTTTTTTTGTACATTAGATGACTTTTGTACCGAGTAAACGAATTTTTATGGATGATGATATATTTTATAAATTAAAGAACATTTTGAAATTTTATAGTACATTTTATATATTGAAAAACATTTTTAAATTTTATGGTACATTCTATTTATTGAATGGTTTATTTTATTGTACAATATTAAACCAAAATAATGTAAAAAAAAATTTAAAACAGTTATATATTGCGGCACTTGTAAGCGCCGATAAACCTAAAATAAGCGAATTAAACTGTTATTTATACTGGTGCTTACAAGCGCCGGTATATACTGGCGCTTACACCCAAAATACGTTAATTAAACTATTATTTATACTGGTGCTTACTTTAAGCGCCGCTATAGACACATTGCGGCGCTTAGAGAAAGCGCCGGTATTTGCACTTCGACACCATACATACCGGTGCTTTATCCAGTGCTTGCGAAAAGCGCCGAAAATTCATATTTTGAAGCTTAAAAGCGCCAGAATATGCACAAAAAAAGCGCCGGCGTTAACCTTTTCTCTTGTAGTGCTAGAATTGGTATCGAGGTGGATAAGTCACTTGTGTTTAAGGTCTGGATGGGACGCATCATCCAAAGGGTAGAGTTAGAGGGGATTTATATCATCTATTTCTACTGTCGCATGGTGGATCATAGGTTGGAAAATTGAAGGTTAGAGCATGGGGACAAGATGCAAGCTCCACCTCCACTGGAACAAGCATCAGGTATCCAAAATTCGATTACCAATCAGGGTAATACGGATATAGCAATTCACGACAAGAACTTTAGGGATTGGATGCTGGTATCGCAAAGACGAAGGAGGAAACAAGTCGCGAAATTAACGGGAAAAGATAAAGATCCCGCGCCTAGGACTCATCAAAATCATATTGGAGTTTTGAACAAGGACTACATATCCTGAGCCGCTAATCTAAGGAACAAACTTAATAGAGATGGGAATTCAAAGTCTCACCATGGTACCAGGCCCAAGTGCTAGTAAGCCCATTAAAGGTAAACAACCTCTTCATCAAAACAAACGACCATCTAGGGAGTCATTGGGTCAAGAATTCTTGGTTGGCTCTTCCGGATGCCTCAAGCTTTAAAGCCTTCGATGAAAATAACTCTAATAGGAACAAATTAATAAGGCCCATTGTGCACAACACCCTAAAGAGAAAGAAGAAGTCTCCAAAAGGTCGGTTTTCCCTCTAAACAGCCAGCTTGGCGGCGCAGAGGGACCTAGGTTTCAGAATTCGCACCTGACCCCTGATGCGACCACCTTTACTCCGGTTTTGAGGACACATGAGGATTTTAGAGGGCTTTCTAATGAACCGATACAATCCCCACCTCTTCTTGACTTGGTCCTAAACCCGGATTTTAAAGCACATATTTTTTTCGTTGCATCAGTCCTCAAACAAGCTTTAAAGGATCATGGCAGCAACATACAGGAACCAAGATTACAGAGAGGGGAATTTTGCAATGGCAAGCTCATGGTACAAAAGATGTTGACCATAGAAAGGCAAGAGGTCAATGAGAGGAGACAAAAATTGCTATGGCAGAGCATCACTAGCCAGGTGATATCCCACTTTCAATTTAACTATATGTTATTAATGATCAATATCATTACCTGGAACTGTCGAGGAGAGGGTAACGCTAGAATTATGAGGAACGTTTCTGAGTTGGTTCACACTCACAAACCTACTATTTTATGTTCAATAGAGACTTTTTTTAATAACAATTCCTTAATAAACTTGCCAAATAGAGTTGGTTTTAATGCAAGTTTCAATATACATTCAAAGGGTTTTTCGAGTGGAATATGGGCTATGTGGAAAACTATTAATTTGGACATGATTGTTATGGAATCAGACTCTTAAGTTGTTCATTTGAAAGTTCAGCAACCGTTTAAGGGTGAATGTATTATATCTGTATCCTATGTTAATCCTGTTGCCACTGCCAAGTCTGGGTTTTGGACAGATTTGATTATTTTTGCTAGCTCTATAAATCTTCCATGGTTAGTGATGGGGGAATTTATTGACTTTGTAAATGCTCAAGAGAAAAGGGACGGTACTTCTTTTGTCTAGTGGTAATGCTCACGTTTTTGCCGCAAAGTGAATCAATGTCGGTTGATATGGGGTTCAAGATCGAGGCTCACCTGGTACAATGGTAGGAAATGATTAAGGGTGAGATATGAAAGATTTGACCGAGCTTTGGCGAATGTAGACTAGAGATTGAAATTTTCATCAACACAAGTACAGGTTCTTCCTTGATGTATCTCTGACCATCATCTCCTTCAACTTGAAGTGGCAAGGAGAATGGCAAGTGCCCAGAAAGAAAGCCATTCAGATGTCGAGAGGCTTGGTTAATGCACAAGGACTTTCTTAAGGTCTTCACAACAGCTTAGGGCATGAAAACTGATTCGTTTGAAACTCAAATCACAAACTTGGTTACCAATCTACAAGAATGAAATAAGGAGGTGTTTGTAAATAAATTTGACTGAAAACGAAAAACTCTTGCAAGATTGAATGACATTCAACATGCACTTTCAAATTACTACTATGAGTTTCTAGTTTCACTAGAGAATGAGCTTATTGCCGACTTTAATGAAATCCTAAGACAAGAAGAATTTCTGTGATTCCAGAAGACCAGAGTTCAATGGTTGCAGCATGGTGACTTGAATACCCGTTTCTTTCATACTTCTACAATGGTAAAGAGATGATGGAATCACATTTCGGCCTTAAAACAATCGAATGGAGAATGGTGTTATCATAAGGAGTCTCTGTCTGAGCTAACAATGGATTTTTTTTCAGAAATAATTTCTCCAAGTCTATTGCCACTTCACCACTTTGGGATCTTAGTGGCCACTTGATTTTAATAGTCATAGACAGTTAACATATTTAATTTTGAACTGTGTGTCTACTTTAAGTTTAGTTGTGATCTGGAATGGCGAGAAACTACCATCTTTCAATACTTCTTGTGGGCTTTGACAGGGAGACCCTATTTCCCTGCATTTGATCATTTTATGCATGGAGAGACTTTCCTGGTCAATCTAATTCAGTATTCAAAATAATCAATGGAAGCCTTTGCAGTTAGGTTGAGGGGATCTGAATCTGTCACACCTATTCTTCGCAGATGATCTAATCCTATTCAACAAAGTTTTTAGGCATCATGCAAGGGTGTTCATGAACATTCTACAAGTGTTTTATCAGATATCTGGGGAAAAAGTTAGCTTGGAAAAAATTCAAATTTTAATTTCTCCAAATAGGTAAGCTAGGGAGGCGAGAGCCATTTGCCAACAATGTCAAATTCCTTTGATGGCTCACTTGGGAAAATACCTAGGCATTCCTATACTTCATTCTAGAGTGACTAGAGCTACCCTCAATCCATTAGTGGAAAAAGCACATCAAAGATTGGTCGGGTGAAAGGAAAAACCCTTGAATATGGTGGGCCGAGTAACACTGGTTCAAGCAATTATGTCGACAATCCCTACCTATACCATCTAGACCAGTTTACTATCTAAGAGCATCGATGAGACTCTAAACAAGCTGAATCGAGACTTCATTTGAGGTGACACCTCAGACATCATAAAATCTCATTTTATCAATTAAAACACGATTTGCCAACCTAAAAACAATGTAGATCTGGTTATTTGTAAATCGAGAGAAGCAAATATTGCATTTTTAGCTAAGCTAACGTGGCATTTGCTCACCAAGCAAGATGCAGCGTGAGTTCAAGCTCTGAAGTTAAAATATATAAAGGGTCAAGATTTGTTATCTTACTCTTCCTCCTACTATTCGGTATCTCATGTTTGGTGTAGTATTATATAGATCATTCCTAATCTAAAGAACTGTTTGATCACATGAATTGGGAATGACACCAGCACTTTTTTCTGAAAAGACCAGTGCTATGTAGGATTATGGGCTCTCAAGGATCTAGAAAGGGCGAAGATTGTACCTCTACATCTCGAACATTACAGGTGATGACTTTTTGTTTGTAAAAAAATAATTTCTATTTAAGTTATCATTATAAATGATAACTTTTTGTCTGTAAAAAGATAATTTCTATTTAAATTACCATATCAAAATATCTAAGAATAAGTGAAATATCCATTATCGTAATTGTTATCGTAATTAAGTCAAACCATCTTGCTGCTTAAGGACGGTTGGTTATACATGCAAATCTAGTTATACCATATCATTTAGGTCACATCAACTCCAAATCTTAAAGACCAAGACAAGTGTTGGTTTTATTCAAGATAGCTGACACATCACAAAAGAGGTCCACATCTAGGTTGGTAAGATGTAAAAGCCAAAAAGTGACGTTAGTAGGATTTTTCCTAGGAAAAGCCAAAGGAATAGCAATTACTATTACATATAAGTAGTACTTTTGTCTACTAATTTGGTGGTAGCTTTCTATCATAAATTCATTATTGCTCAAGAATCATAAGTACTGCACGTTAGTGATCAATGCATTTGATGGACCAGACGAAAAGACAAGAGATTGGAACAAGTAGGAGTACGCATATAGGATGAGGTCAACAAAGTAGGAGGATAACGTTATCTTACCCCAAAGCGGAATCTTATTTATCAAACATATTTATAGAAGAAAAAAAAAACGTATTTTTCTTTTTTTTCATCAAACAAATTCAAGAAGAATTGAAATGCGTAAATGGGTTATTTTCTTTGTTGAGAAAAAAAAAAGAGAAAAAATATAAATATAAAAAAATAAAAAAAATTGTTTTTTTTATCATGTGTATGATAAAAAGACGGTGAAAAAATGAAAGTAAAAAAAAAATACCTATTTATTTGAACTTGTACGCAATTGGGGATCTCTGTTGCTGTTTTAAAGGTTGTATGGCTTCATGTCTTCTTTCCCAAAGTTTAATAGTAATCCTCTTTATTGTTAGTGTGGTTTTCTCTATGGTAAAATATAAAAATCCCTATGTTACCTGTAAGTAGTCGGGGCTTATGTATGGAATGTAAATATTGACTGCTTTGTATGGACTAGCTATATATGTTTCTTTACCTTATGTTATCAAAATAAATTTAGCATAATTTTTATAACTAAGACATGCGGTTTTTTTGTGATATTACTCCCTCAATCATTACTTTTACGGACTGTTCGGTTACATTTATGAAATCGAGATTGTAATATAATCGAGGTTTTAATGGTTTAACAAAACTACAAGGACTAGATTAGCCTACAAAAAAGAATAAAAAAAACTTTACAATTTGTTTTTAAGAATAATTGCACTGAAGGTTTTTAAATTATTGCATTCTAGCACTTAAAAGTTTGACTCATCCAATTTGGCTCAAGAGATCATTAAACTTTTCATAAACTTGCAATCAATTTATGATCAGTTCATTCTGTTGAATTTCGTGATTGAAGAGAAGATAAGACACATTGTTGATGCAAAAAATATGTCGAGATATGAACAGTCTGAGAGTGGAACCTGCACGCAAGAAACAATGAGAAAACCTAAAAGTCGTCGCAAGACTGGAAGGGGTGTGCCTCTTGGGGGACTCTCCAATGCCTAAGTTAGTATAGAGCTTTTGGAGAAATAAGCAGAGCTGTGTGAAATTAGGAGTTGTGAGTAATGAATTTAATATACCTTTTGATTGTGAGAGCCCCCTTTTATAGTGTATCGGAGCAGAGTCCGATTAGGAGAATGATTTTAGTGCTGTGATAGGAATAACATTCCTATTAGATAATACTGGAGTTATTCACATGTTGGATTTGAATAACAGTTTATCCATAAATTGGAGTGCTGTAATAGTACTAATATATTGGTGTTAGATTACCATGATGCCACTCGATGTAAAATTACCGTAATGCCCCTTCCAAGTGTGGAGATTTGATTGGTTGATTTGTCTAGATTGTCTAATCAATTTCTTGCCCTTGAAAATTTCAATGTGTCATAATATCATTGGAGAAGGAATTTTCCCTTACACTTCCTTAAGTGTAGTTATGTAGATGAGGAAGTAGTTTTTGAAATGCATGCTTGGTATGATGTGACCAAGGCTTGGTGTGTCGTGCTCGGCGTGTGGTAGCCGAGGCTTAAGAAGCTTGGCATGATGTGGCCAAGGCTTGGTCTGTCGTGCTCGGTATGTGGTAGCCGAGGCTTGAGGTGCTTTTTATGATATGGCCAAGGCTTGGTCTCTTGTGCTCGGCGTGTGGTAGCTGAGGTTTCAGATGCTTGGCATGATGTAGCCAAGGCTTGTCTTACTAGACGCATAGTTCCCGAAGCCTAGAGATGATCGATTCTAGTCTCAGCAATGTGCTTGTTCATAGTTCTCACACTTGGAAATGTGCATGCGCACTCATACTTATACCCGGAGGTGCTGTGTGCACTGATGCTCAGGCTCGGAAGTAGTGTGCACATTGATGCTAGGGCTCGGAGGTGGCGTGCGCACTGAGATTCGAGCTTTGAGGCAGCGTGAGCATTGATATTCAGGCTCTAAAGTGACGTTCGCGCTGGTGGTAAGGCTCGAAGGCTGCGTGCGCACTGATGCTCAAGCTCGGAAGTGACGTTTGCACTGATGTTAGGGCTCGGAGGCAGTGTACACACTAAGGCTTGGGCTCGAAGGTGCCGTGAGCATTGAAGCTCGAGCTCGGAAGCTGTGTGAGCACTAATGCTTGGGCTCGGTGGCAGTGTGACCACTAATTCTAGGGCTTAGAGATAACGTGCGCACTAATGCGCATGAAACTCTGAAGCGTGTGACATGCTGTTGTATGACTTAGAAATGTGTAGTAGTGTGCGCACAAAACTCCAAAGTGTGCAACATAATGTCACACAGCTCAGAAGTGTGCACTAGTGTGCGCTTAAAACTTCAAAGTGTGCAACATGGTGTCGCGCGACTCTGTAGTGTTCACTAATACTAGGGCTTGGAGGCAGCGTGCGCACTGATGGTTAGGCTCAGACACAGAGTGTGCACTAATGCTAGGGCTTAGATGCAGTGTGCGCATTGATACTAGGGCTCGAAGGTATTGTGCGCACTGATGCTAAGGCTCGAAAGTAGTGTGCGCACTAATGTTAAGGCTCAGAAGTAGTGTGTGCACTGATGCTTGGGCTCGGAGACGGTGTACGTACTGATGCTCGGGCTCAAAAATGGCACTCACACTGATTTTAGGGCTTGAAGGTGGTCTGTGCACTATGGCTCGGGCTTGCATATGTTGTGGCCATTGATGCTCCAGCTCAAAAATGGCGTGCGCACTGATGCTTGGGCTAGGAGGTGGAGTGCACACTAATACTAGGGCTTAGAGGCGGTGTGCACACTGATGTTTGGGCTCGGAAGCGGTGTGCGCACTAATCCTAAGGCTTAGAGGTGGCGTGCACATTGATGCTCAAGCTCGGAGGTAGCATACGCACTAATGCTTAGGTTTGGAGAGGGCGTACGCACCGATCCTAGTGCTCAAAGGCGGGGTGCACATTGATGCTGAGGCTTGAAGGCTGCGTGCGCACTAGGGCACGGAAGCCGCGTGCGCACTGATGCTTAGGTTCGGAGGTAATGTGCATACTGATTCTCAGGCTCGGAGGGGCGTGTGCACTGATCCTAGGGCTTGGAGGCGACGTGCGCATTGAAGCTCATGCTTCGAGACAGCATGAGCACTAATGTTCAAGATCAGAGGCAGCACGCACACTAATGCTTGGCTTGGAGGCGACGTCCGCACTGATGCTCAGGCTTGGAGGTGAGGTGCGCACTGATGGTCAGGCTCGGAGGCAGTATGCACACTGATGTGCATGAAACTCCAAAGTGTGCGATATGGTGTTGCACGGCTCAGAAGTTTGTAGCAGTGTGTGCTCGAAACTCCAAAGTGTGTGACATAGTGTTACGTGGCTCGGAAGTGTACACCAGTGTGTGCTTAAAACTCTAAAGTGTGTGACATAATGTTGCACGACTCGAAAGTGTGCAGTAGTGTGCGCTTGAAACTCCGAAATGTGGAACATAGTGTCATGTGGCTCGGAAGTGTGCATCAGTGCGCGCTTGAAACTCTGAAGTGTGCGACATGGTGTCATGCGGCTGGACAGTGTGCACTAACACTAGAGCTTGGAAGTGGCATGCAAACTGATGGTCAGTCTTAGGATATGGTGTGCGCATTGATACTAGGGCTCAGAGGCAGTATGCGGACTAATACTAGGGCTTGGAGGTAGTGTACGCTCGAAACCCCAAAATGTCCGATATAGTGTCACGTGGCTCGGAAGTGTGCACAAAGTGTACGCTTGAAATTTTGAAGTGTGCAATATGATGTGGTGCTGCTAGGCAGTGTGCACCTCGACACTCTAAAGTGTTAGACACCTCAAAAGTGTGCACTCAAAAATCTGAAGTTTGCGACATGGTGTCTTGAGACTTAGAAGTGTGCACCTCGGCACCAACACGGAGAAAAGATCCAAGAGAAATGACTTGGAGTGAACTTCTTGGGGTCTTGGAGATAGGTCCGAAGAGTTAAACTTGGTGTGAACTCCTCGGAACATAGGAGATCAGTCCGAGAAGGGTGACTTGGATCGAACTCCTTAGAGTTGTGGAGATGAGTCCTAGGAGGATGCTTGGGATCAAACTTCTCGGAGTTATGGATATGTGTTCGAGGGGGATGACTCGAATTAAACTCCTCAAAGTCTTGGAGATAGATCTGAAGATGATGCTTGGGATCGAACTCCTCGAAGTCTTGGAGATGGGTCCGAGGAGAATGAGTTGTATCAAACTCTTCGAAGTTGTAGAGATGTTCCCGATGAGGTGTGCCTTGTAAAAAAATTCCAAGTAATGAGAATTAGTGATTCGTTACTTTGTAAGAAAGGCCGGTAATGCCTTAAACCTTATTCTTTAATGAATGATATGGGCGTGAACCCCTTTTGCAAGGGCTTCTATGGAGAGATAGAACTCGACACTACCTCATCGGTCTTGATTGAAAGGTCTTCTGAGGAGAGAGAAAACTTGACAGTCTATCTTTGACCTTGAATGAAAGAGCTTTTGGGAAGAGATGGAGCTTGGCACTTTTAATGATGACTTTGACGAGGATTCCGTGGTGGGAGGAAGCTCGGGGCTTCTTTCTCAGTGAAGTAATTTTGACATGAATTCTGAAATAACAAATTTATTGATAACTAGTTGAAATTACATATCTAGAAAAGAAAAGAGAAATGTCTACTGATGGAATTTTTGAATGATCTTAATGCTCCCTGTCCTAGGAATCGGGTTACCATTGGACCGACCTACATAGTCTTACCATAGATCCTCGACCTCTATGGGTAAAGTCTCAGGAAGTTATGTGTGGCGCATATCGTCTTGCTTACTTTCTTTTGAGTTCTTTCTTGGACTTTGATCCCTTTGAGGGCTTGAATCCCCCTGAGAGTTTTGTCTTGGACTTCGCCGAGAGTCTCATTTTGAGTTCTACCACTAGAAACTTCGTCTAGCAGGGCGTTCAAGACTTTGCCTCAGAAAGTCTCCGCTGTAGGGCTTGGTGAACTCTTTCAGATATCCCCGACAAATAAGGGACTCAATCTGGTTTTTCAATGCCTGAAATTTCTTGTTGTCATGCCCATGATCCCTATAGAACCTACACCATTTGGTTTTTCAATGCTTGACATTTCTCGGTGTCCTTTCTAGGGTGTATAGGTCTTGGGGGCCAGTGAAGAACATCACAGTCTTGCATGTTCGCCAGTATATTAGACCTGGGCGCATTCAGTGGGGTATAGCTGTTGTATTGCCTGGATTCCTTAGCATTATCTTCTTGCCAAGGTTTTTTTGATGAATGTTCATTTACTTCAATGACTTCCTTCTTCTCTTTCTCTTCGGAATGTCTGATCTTCCTCAGCCAATATGAACTCTTCAGCCCTAGCAAGGATTTCATTCATATTTTTGGTCGGTCGTCTAGTCAGTTTGGAGCTAAAGGTCTCTGATCGAAGCCCATTTTTGAAAGCAAGAGTTTGGATCGTCAGATCTAGATCCGAGATCTCTTATGCTGTAGTGTTGAACATTGAGATATATTCCTGAATTTTTTCTCCTTTGCGTTGGATGACGCTGAAGAGACTTTCTGAAGACTTTCAGGGTCTCTTGCTACTGAGAAAGTGTGCAGCAAAGGCACGGCTAAGTTCCTTGAAAGAGTCTATTCTCACTGGTTTGAGATGAGAGTACCATGTCCAGGCGGCCTTCTCGAGCATCAAAGGAAAAGCTCGAAATAGTACTGCATCTAGGTGACAATGCAACGTCGTGGTGGTTTTATAAAGCTGAAGATGGTCTATGGGATATGTGGTGTCGTCGTAGGCCTTTATGATTGGCATGCAAAAATGCCGAGGGAGAGGAGTTTCGAGGATCTCTTAGGTTAATGGTGGATCCTGGGAGTTGAGTCCATCTAAGATGTTGGTGTTTCTTCTTTTGAAAGCCTCCCTTATCTTTTTGTCCATATCTTTTAGCCTTATGTCTAGGTCAGCGTGGTTCCTAGAGGTGGAGAAGTCCCAGGACCTTACCTTGGAATGAGGAGATGACCCAGTGGTAAATCGACTATGAACTGATCCATTGGGATCATAGTGCTTTGTTTGGCAAGGATTTTTCTTAGGAGGAGATGGAGATGTAGGAGCACGAGCTTGCCTCCTAAGTCTGACGGCCAAACTTGTAACAAGTTACCGAAGTTCCAAGAATTGTTCTTGGGTCACCGGTACAGTTGGGTTGGGTGTAGAAGGCATCTTTAGGTTTTCTTGGTCATCAAAGTCCACGGGGTTGAGTTGTGGAGGATTTACTGGGTCAAGCAGTGGAGGATCTATTCGGTCAATCCTAGTTCGTCTGTCATACAGTTCACTGTGATTTTGGTTGGAGGTACCATATTTAGACATAGCAGGGAGTCGTTTTCTAGATTGTTGACTATGAGTGCATACTCGTGTGATGATTAAACTGGTTTCGGTGGTGTTCTTGATAGGGTTTTTAGGCGGCATTGTGACAGATGAGTTCTTTGCACCTTTACTTACAAAGTTAAAGAGTGTGGTTTCCCACAGACAACACCAATCTGTTGATGCCGAAAATCTGCCGAGAATTAGAAAAGCCGAGGAGCGGAACTTGCACACACAAAACAAGGAGAAAACCAAAAAGTCTTCGGAGGACCGGAAGGGGTGTGCCTCCGGGGGGACTATCCGATGCTTAAGTTAGTATAGGGCTTTTGGAGAAATAAATAGAGTTGTGTGAAATCAGGAGCTGTGAGTAATGAATTGAATGTACTTTTTGATTGTGAGAGCCAATTTTATATTGTGTCGGAGCAGAGTCCAATTAAGAAAATGATTTTAGTGTTGTGATACGAATAACATTCCTCTTTAGATAAGACTGGAGTTATCCACATGTTGAATTTGAATAACAATTTATCCATAAATTGGAGTGTTGTAGTAGTATTGAGATATTAGCGTGAAATTACCATGATGCCACTTGATGTAAAACTACTGTAATACTCCTTACCAAGTGTAGAGATTTGATTGGTTGATTTGTGTAGATTGTGTAATTACTTTTTTGCCCTTGAAAATTGCTATGTGTCATAATATCATTAGAAAGAGAATTTTCTTCTACATCACACACGATATCAAATGATATGTTTATTGATAAAAGCGCTATAATGCCCCTCAGTTAATCCGACTTGATTATAATGAAATGAATTTTTTTTTTTATGAACTCTTCCCACTGAATTAATCGGGTCTTCAATATGAAAGGAAGAAACGATTTAGAGTATATTTGGTACAATGAAGTGTATAAATTTTATAATATTCATTTGCAATTCTTTACTTGTTATGTTCGGAAAGACAAAAATCTATTCGTGAAATTAATTTGTAAATGAATTCATTATATAATTTACTTCTTGAAAATAGATTTCACAAAATAAATGAAAAAAAATTATATTAATCAAAACTCTCATATATTTGAATAAAAATGTTAAGATTTGCCAATGAAAAGTTTAAAATATAACCTAAATTATGAATTCATTAACAATTTTTCATTGAAAAATTAAGGATATCAATTTCGACCTACGACCCGTTATACTTACTATTCCATTAATTTAGACATGAATGGATCGAAAATGGATCTAGATTTTACAGCTCGTTTAAAATTGCCTGTACCCGACCCAACTCGTAAATGATGGCTTGGTCGGGTCAAATTGAGGGGTCGTGGGTTTTATCTGCTACAGAGGGTCGGGCATAGCCCACAGGGTATAACTCATTGAAGGATCCGTATATAAGTGATTAAACTCACCGTTTTTCGTTGTTTTCAATCGATATAATTCAACTTTGGGTCTCATGTTAGTTACAGAGTTACAGATGGAGCCCAAAGAGGCAAGAGCACGTTTAACGTTCCTTACTGCAATATTAAACTTGCATAAGACAACTGGGCCTCGTGCTCTGCTTTGTTGGGCCATTACCCAATTCCGAAGCTTCTTCTTTTGTTAGGCTCGGTTGATTTCGGCCCGCCTGATTTTTCTTTATGAATTTTATTAGAATAAAAGTAAGATAACGTTACATTTTTTTTTTCCAGTAAGCAATTTGTAAGAGTCATTAGAATTACATTTTCTAAGTAAAATAAAAAAAAATGTTTCTTTTAACTCGTATAAGAGATAAGAAATAACGAAATCCATAATAAGGTTAGACTGACTTTTATGTTTTTTTTTTTCTCTATCAATCAATCATATTTAAATTAATCCTTACGGAAAAAATTTTCATTCTATATGATAAATAAACAATTTATTTTTTAATTGATTTTTAAGAATTTAACTAAAGAATTCCATTAAGAAAAAAGTATTAATTTACTCACAAAATTCAAGGAAATGGGTTGGATATGTCCCCGATTTTATAACAAGTGTAAGACGAGTTTTTTTTTACTCATGCCCATTTAATCTATGACCTATATAACTCGGTTCACCAGTTTGATACCTCTATAAAAAAAAATCGTACTCTAAACCTGTCTAGAAAAACATATAAACAAATAAAAATGTGTTAAAGTAATATCTCGACTTCAATTCAAGTTAATATCACTTGAAAGAAAAAGAGAAAATTGTATGTGAGCGATTTATACATTGAATTATTAGATTATTAGTTTTTTTATTTTTAAAAAAATAAACAAAAACTCCCAAGTGTTTTTATAACTTTGATACGTGTTCATGTGATAATAAAATATTTTGAATCAGGCCCACAAAGATATTTAATCTTCATTAGACGGAATCATGGTGCTCAGAGAATGGAGATAACCTCTAAGGAGTGCGATCACTTAGAGAGAAGTATGAAAAAAATGAAATCAGATTTGTAGGGAGGCGAAAAGGAAGGTAGCTTAGACCAATAGATAGACGAGATAATTGCTCTTTTTTGTGGCCTCGAATACACTTGGGGAAAACCCGGAGAGATCACCAAGGGGGAGGGAAAACATTCTTTCTGTTAAATTTAAGGGAGGAAGTGAGACAATACAAAGAGAAGAATTGTATTGAATAGTGTGATTTACTTACAAGGGAGCTATCTTATTTATACAAGCCAATAGGAAAGGCAAGGCTATACAAAACCAATGTGGCACTAAACTAAC
Source organism: Bretschneidera sinensis (assembly GCA_023935145.1). Lineage (NCBI taxonomy): Eukaryota > Viridiplantae > Streptophyta > Magnoliopsida > Brassicales > Akaniaceae > Bretschneidera > Bretschneidera sinensis. The sequence continues at coordinate 54,397,519 of CM043702.1, forward strand.
TAAGCCCATAGAATACATTAACATCCCCCCCTCAAACTCAAGGCGGTAAGTGGGAGGTGAACTTGAGTTTGGAAACCAGAGAGTGAAAGCGTTCGGGTGGATGAGCCTTAGTGAAAATGTCAGCTGTCTGATCGGTTGACCTAATGGATTATAGACGAACCGTATTATAAAAAATGTGATCACGAATGAAGTGGCAATATTCTCGATATGTTTTGTACGCTCGTGGAAGATATCATTGTGAGCAATCTGAATAGCACTCCTGTTGTCACAGTATAGGATAGTGGCAGCAGGAGAAGAGATACCAATGTCAGCGAGTAGCCATCGAAGCCAGAGAAGTTCTTGAGTTGCATCAGCCATGGCATGATATTTAGCTTTAATATTGGAGCGAGCAACCATAGTTTGTTTCTTACTACGCTAGGAAATGAGAGAATTGCCCAAGCAGAAACAGTAACCAATGGTTGAATGTCTGTCGTTGGGGTCTCCAGCCTAATCGGCATCAGAATAGGCTTATAAGACGGGGGCAGACTGTGCTGAGAAATGAAGCCCATGAAATAAAGTACCATTGACATACCGAAGAATGCAAAGAAAATCCGAGTGATGGGTGGTTCGAGGAGCGAACAAGAATCGGCTAACCTGATGAACGACATAGGCAATGTCAGGGTGAGTGATAGTAAGATATACAAGACTTCCAACTAGTTGGTGATATAGAGTGGCATCCTGAAGAGGTGAACCATCTAGTGGGGTAAGTCTGACGTTCGGCTCGAGAGGAGTAGTGGCAGTGGTTGAATCAATGATCCCAGCCTTGGAAAAGAGGTTCGAGGTATATTTGGCATGAGAGAGAAAAAATCCATCAGAACTATATGAGACTTTGAGGCCAAGAAAATAGGTGAGCACGCCAAGATCTTTCATCTCGAATTAGCCACTGAGAAACTTTTTGAGTTCAGAAATACCATGTAGATCATCTCCAGTAATAACCATATTATTCATATACAGTAAAATAAGGATAATACCGTTGGCAGTATTGCGGATAAACAAAGCCGAATCATGAGCACTCGGTGTGAACCCAAACTGATGAATGGTAGTGCTAAATTTGGCAAACCAGGCACGTGGAGCTTGTTTTAAACCATATAGGGCACGACGAAGGCGACAAACTTTGTTTCAAGGGGTATCCAAGCCGGGAGGGGTATGCATATAGATTTCCTCAAGAAGATCCCCATTGAGAAACACATTTTTGACATCTATTTGAAACAAAGTCCATCTTCGAATGACGGCGACAGTAAGGAGTGTATGGACAGATGTGAGCCTCGCCACTAGAGTAAATGTCTCTTCATAGTCAATGCCATATTCCTGAGTAAATCCCTTGGCAACAAGTCGGACTTTATATCATTCAACAGAGTCATAAGAAAGTATCTTGATCTTAAACACACATTTGCACCTAATAGGAGTTTTTCTAGAGGGCAAATCAACAATATCCCAGGTATGAGTTTTAGTTAGGGCCTGAAGTTCTTCATATATTGCTTTCAAGTTCTTCATATATTGCTTTCTGCCAAAGAGGATTAGTACTAGCCTCCTTATAGGATTGAGGCTTATGCAGATGAAGTATAGTGGAAAAACAATGATAATCACAATGGTAATCAACAAGATGAGAAGGGTGATGAGTTACCCTAGTAGATCTGCGGGGGTGATCTGGAGGATGGCTCTCAGAAGGAGTCGGTGTAGACTTATCAGATATAGGAATATCCTCGGGCACAACCGATTGAGTCGGAGAGATGAGGTCAGCTAATGGTTCTGGAGCTGGAGCTGGGTCTGGAGAGGTAGGATCAGCTAGTGGTTCCGGAACGGAAGGGGTGGTATCAGCTGGTGATTCTAAGGTGGACTCAACAGTACCTGAATCTGGATTATCAGGAAATAACTCAATAAATTGATCAGTAAATAATCTAGAGTTAGTGATGGCTGACATGTCAAATGACTGTAAGGAAGAGAACATTTGATGTTCCCAAAAAATGACATGACGAGAGATACAAGGAGTTTTAGAAATAGGATCCCAGCACCGATACCCCTTATATTCAATACCATATCCAATGAAACAACACAGATGAGCCCTTGGTTTCAATTTGTTGTGTTCATGTGGTTTGAGAAGAACAAAATAAGCACAACCAAAGACTCTGAGGTTAGAGTAATTAGGAGGTTTACTAAAAAGGCGCTCGAATGGAGACTAATTTTGGATTGTAGCGGAAGGGGCACGATTGATTATGTACACTACGGTTAAGGCAGCATCACCCTAGAAATGTTTAAGACATGATGATGAAATGAGTAGAGCACGAACGGTATCAAGAATATGTCGATGTTTGCGTTCGGCTCGTCCATTTTGTTAGGAGGTTCCAGGGCATGAGCAGTGGGGGAGCGTGCCATTTTTGTGAAGTAGGTTTAGAAAAGCACGGTATTTATATTCCATTGCGTTATTTGAACGAAAATTTTTGATATTATGAGAGAATTGAGTTTGAACCATAGAAGAAAAATCAGAATATATTTGAAAGAGTTCAGATATGCTTTTCATAAGAAATAACCAAGTATAATAAGAATAATCATCCACAAATATAACAAAATAGCGAGTACCACCCATTGATGCAAGAGGAGAAGGCCCCCAAATGTCAGAATATACTAAATCAAAAGGTGCAAGGGAAACAGACTGACTTTCATTAAAAGGTAAAGCTGATTGTTTTGCAAGTTGACAATGAAAAGACTCATGCTGAAATGAACCTAACTGACCAATAGAAATAAGAGAACGTAGAGGGCTGGATGAAGTGTGACCTAACCGAGAGTGCCACAATTCCACGGGTGAGAGTGCTGGGATAAATGCGGCTGATTGGTTTGGTGATGGTGAGGATGGGACTTGGAGGTGAGTGAGCTCAAAGAGGTATCCAACTTTACAGTCGGTTCCAAGGAGTTTTCCTGTCTGAAGGCCTTGCACACGTCAACCAGTAAAAGAAAAATGCAAATCAAGTTCAAGATCACATAGTTGTCAACAGATATAACGTTAAGCGTAAGATTAGGAACCAAATATGTGTCAGGGAGAGACAAATGAGAACTATCAACATGTCCAGTATGGTTGACCAACATATTTGATCCATTGGCAGTGTGAATAGTAGGTGCATGCTCATCACGGGTTTTAGAGGAAAATATAGAGACATCAGAAGTCATTTGATTGCAACAGGCAGAATCAAAATACCATCGGGATATACCTGGTGTAGCTAACATGACTATATTGTTACCAATTTTATTTAGAGCATCGGTAAGAACGGTGCAGAAACCACTTTAATCAGGTGGAGAGCTAGATGAAGTTGGTGTTGCATCAATAGCTACAGCAGCAGTATTCTTTGGCTTGGAATAGAACCGATTTTATAAGCCTCGAGAGCGATATTGATTCCCATTTGACTGATTTTTAGATGGAAGTTTAGGACAGTCTGCAAGATAGTGACCTGGTTCTCTACAGACTTTACACAAATGAGAAAGACATTTGAGTAATTCATGCCCTTGTGAATGACAATACTTGCAATATAAGGGCTTTTGGGGTGGGTTTACCTTGGTAGCTGGTGTGGCAAGAGCAACAGGTACTGCAAGAGCAACATCTGTATGAGATCCTTGTAATGTGGTAAGACGTGTTTTCTCACTGAGTAGATCAGAAAGAACGTCGTTTAGGGGAGGTTTCGCACCCCGGTGTAGGATTGAAGCTTGTACAGGTTCAAATTCCTCTCTCAAGCCCATCAGGAATTGTATAATGCGTGTCTCAGTTCGGTACTTTCCATGAACATCAGCGTCTTTTGTGCATTCCCAAGTTGGCTCAGTGAGAGCTAACTGGTTCCACACGGCAGTCATCTGAGATAGAAAACTATTGACAGTTTGTCCAGGTTCTTGGCGCATGCTATGAAGGTTGGAAAGAAGATGATACCGATTTGAGATGTCTGCCATGGTGTAGCAGTGTTGGAGAAGATCCCAAACTTCTTTAGCTGTGTAGAGTGTACCAAATTGAAGTTTGATTTCTAGGATAATAGTGGCACGAAACCATTTGAGAATCTGGTGATTTTTACTATCACAGTCCTCTAGACGGTCAACATATTTGTCAGCATCTTCGTCGTCCTTCTTCTTGTGTTCAGTGATATCTCCAGTCATGTAACGCCACAATTTTCATCCACGGAGGAAACCAAACATTTCTTGAGCCCACACAACATAATTAGATTCATCCAGAACAGTAGTAATAACCCGGGGTAAGTCCGATTCAGCCATAGGAGTAAAGAGGAAGATGAACCTCCAAGAAACTGGTGATGTGGTGGTCAACGGGTGATGTGGCGCTGATGTGGCAGTAGCATGTCTGAAAGAGGAGCAGCGATGGAGATGACGTCGATGGAGAATGAGACTCCGACTATAGTGATGACCCGACAAGTATGAAATATACTAGAAGTTTTTCTGATGTGAAGGATCCACCAATAGTGGCAATCACAAAGCATACTCAACTCTTAAGGTATCGAGAACCATTAAGGCTCTGATACCATGTTGAATTTAAGGGAGGAAGTGAGACAATACAAAGAGGAGAATTGTATTGAATGGTGTGATTTACTTACAAGGGAGCTATCCTATTTATATAAGCCAATAGGAGAGCTAAAGCTATACAAAACCAATGTGGGACTAAACTAATTAAGCCCATATAATACATTAACACTTTCAATGACACCCTGTTCAACCAGACTACAGCATCCCAAAGAGAGAGCATGGATGCAGAAGAAACATTAGATGACATTTCAGATGATGAAATGAAGGAGTGGAATGATGGTATTCCATCTATTCATTTTTTGCCAGATCAAAAAGGAGAACAACGAGCTCATCTCCCTTCAAAAAGTCCATTATTGCCAAGTTGTTGGGCCACAAAGCTATAAGTCTATGGAAGCCAATGGGTGAATATGAAGCCATTGATTTAAGGAGAGGATTCTTCCTATTCAAATTTGTTTTGCATAAAGATATGGACCACATCCTCATGGGAGGCTCGTACTTAGAATTTAAGCACTTCCTAATGGTCCAACATTGGTCTCCTAATTTTCAACTGGCGACAGTCACCTTGACTAGACTTTGTACTTAGATACGGTTTCCCGATCTCTCGATCGAACTATATGGAGAAGAGTCATTGTTGACCATTCTGAAGGAAGTGGGTAAACCAATAAAAATGGACAGAATTACTGCCCTTACTAAAAGGGGTTGATATGCTAAAATTGGTGTCGAGGTGGATGTCAGTATGCCACTTGTGTTTAAGGTCTGGGTGGGACGCATCATCCAAAGGGTAGAGTTTGAGGGGATTTATGCCTTCTATTTCCACTGTGGCATGGCGGATCACAGGGAGAAAAATTGCAGGTTAAAGCACGGGGATAAGATGTAATTTCCATCTCCACTGGAACATGCACTAGGCATCCAAAATCTGATCACCAATCAGGGTAATATGGATATAGCGATTCATGATAAGAACTTTGGGGATTGAAAGCCCCAAAGACGGAGGAAACAAGTAGTGAAATTAATGGGAAAAGATAAGGAACTCACACCTAAGCCCTATCAAAATCAGTTTGGAGTTTTGAACAAGGATTGCACAGATCTTGAGTCGCTAATCTAAGGAACAAACTTAATAGAGATGAGAAATCAAGATCTCACCATGGTACCAGGCCCAAGTGCTAGTAAGACCATCAAAGCTAAACAACCTGTTCATCAAAACAAACGGCCATCTAAGGAGTCATTGGGTCAACAATTCTTGGTGGGCACTTCCTCATTGGATGCCTTAGGCTTTAGGGCCTCTAATGAAAATAAATCCAATAGGAACAACAATACTAAGACCCATGGTGAAACACTCTAAAGAGAAAGAAGAAGTCTCCAAAAGGTTGGTTTCCCCTCTAAACAGCCAGCTTGGGGGTGCAGAGGGCCTTGGGTTTCAGAATTTGCACATGACCCCTAATGTGACCACTTTTACTCTAGTTTTGAGGACACGTGAGGATTTTAGAGGGCTTGCGAATGAACCGATACAATCCCAACCTCCTTTTGACCCGGTCCTAAACCCTAATTTTGAAACACATATTTCTTTCGTTGCATCAGTTCTCAAACAAGCTTTAAAGGATCATAGCAGCAACATACAGGAACCAAGGTTACAGAGAGGAGAATTTTGCAATGGCAAGCTCATGGCTCAAAAAATGTTGACCATAGAAAGGTGAGAGGCCAATGAGATGAGACAAAAATGGCTATGGTAAAACATCACTAGCCAGGTGATATCCCACTTTCAATTTAACTATCTTTTATTAATGATCAATATCATTACCTGGAACTGTCGAGGTGTGGGTAAAGCTAGAGTTATGAGGAACATTTTTGAGTTGGTTCACACTCACAAACCTATTATTTTATGCTTAATAGAGACTCTTTCTAATAGTAATTGTTGCAAATTAAACACTCACACAAATAACTCTTACTCAAACTCAAAGAGATATTACAAGAGCACTCTCACTCAAAAGACAAGATATTAGAACTCACTCTTAGAAGACTTTGCTTCTTCACTCACTTAGAAGCTCTTACTTCTTCACTCACTTAGAAGCTCTTACTTCTTCTTGATGATTAAACCAAAATGGGGAGGGGTATGTATACTACTTAAGAACAATCCTACACCACACAAATAAACTAATCCAAAATTACAATAACCATACACCTCATTTTTCTTGGTGGTTCTAACAATATTTTAGGTTACCAAATGATTCACATGCACAACTACCACACCTATAAAATTCTAGGTAGAAGAAGGCTTGTAGTTTTGGATCTTGATTATGGACTTGGACTCCAATTTGATTGGGTTTGGGTTTAGGCTCCCATAATGGATCAAGTTTATGATCCAACACCTCCCCTTAAACTTGATCTTGTGACCCCTAGTAAATTCCTTAATCTTATGAAGTTTTCGCTTGTCAATGGCTTGGTAAAAATATCAGCAACTTGATCTTGTGACCTCACATATTCAACTTGCACATCCTTTCTTGCAACACACTCCCTTATATAGTGGTAGCGAATATCGACGTGCTTGCTTCGATCATGGAATATTGGATTCTTTGCTAAGGCAATGGCTGACTTGTTGTCGACACAAACCTTGGTCGGCTCTTCTTGTATCAAGCCTATCTCCTTCAATAGATTTCTAAGCCAAATTACATGACAAACGCATGAGGTAGCAGCAACATATTCTGCTTCACAAGTGGACAATGTGACAATCGGTTGTTTTTTTTGACATCCATGTGAAAACAGTATCTCCCATGAAAAATACGAATCCAGTAGTGCTCATTCGATTATCTATATCTCCACCCCAATCACTATCGCTATATCCAACAAGCTTATAATAATTAGAAATTGAATAGAACAAGCCAAAGTCAATTGTACCTTTTAGATAGCGAAGAATTCTCTTTGTGGTTTTAAAATGGGTGGTTGTTGGAGATTCCATGTAGCGACTAACCAATCTAACTGCGTGAAGAATATCGGGCCTCGTGCAAGTTAGGTAGCGTAGACTTCCCACCAAACTTTTGAAAAATGTTGGATATACACTTTCGCCTTCTTCATGTTTGGACATCTTGACTCCGTATTCCATCAGTGTGCTTATCGGCTTACAGTTCTCCATCTTGAACTTCTTCAGGATCTCCTTTGCATAGCTTTCCTGTGAAATGAAAATTCCATCCTTTTGTTGCTTAACTTTAATGCCAAGGTAGTATGCCATAAGCCCCATGTCTGTCATTTCGAATTCCTTCGTCATCACTTCCTTAAATTCATTGAACATGCATAGGTTACTTTCGGTGAAGATCAAATCGTCCACATAGAGACACACGATCAAAATATCTCCATCTTTGATCTTGATATATAGAGTGTGCTGGTAGGGACATTTGTTGAAGCCATTCTCTTGGAAGAACTTGTCGATTCGGCTATTCCATGCCCTTGGTGCTTGTTTTAACCCGTATAGAGCCTTTTTCAACTTCAACACCTTGTCTTCGTGGCCTTTGACTTCGTAGCCTGATGGTTGCTGAATGTAGACTTCCTCTTCAAGAACTCTATTTAAGAAGGCAGACTTTACATCCATTTGTTGTATCTTCCACTTGTTTTGAGCTGCCATGGAAATAATTAGTCTAACAGTCTCCAATCGAGCAACAGGGGCGAATACCTCATCGTAGTCAATTCCAGATTTTTGACTGTAGCCTTTTGTAACAAGCCTCGCCTTGTGTCTTTCAATCTCTCCCTTAGCATTTCTCTTTGTTTTGTAGACCCATTTGACACCTATCGCCTTGTGCCCTTTGGGAAGTGAAATGAGTTTCCATGTGTCGTTCTTCTCGATAGCCTTGTTTTCTTCATTCATTGCGTCTCTCCACTTCCTCTCTTTTGCAGCTTCTTGATAGCTCATTTGTTCACAATCAGCAAATAGACAAAATAATGTAAGATTATCTTGTCGTTCAGTCACTTCATAGAGATCTCGAAGGCTTCTTGTTCGTTGCACATCTTTTTCACTTTGACTCCCACTTGAAGATGATGAAGGTGACTCGTCTCCGTGGGTGGTTGATGTTAGTGAAGTAGGTGGAGTTGTTGGCTCTTGTTGGGCTTCTCCAGGCTGTTCTATTTGTGTCAGCTCATCTTCAAATGGAGAAGAGAAATTGAAGTCATCTATATGAGATCCAAAATCCCATAGTCCTTCTTCATCAAACACCACATCTCGGCTGATCACAACCTTCTTATTGTTCAGATTGTACAGCTTGTAGCCTTTTGAATTTGTGTCATAGTCGATGAAGATTAAACTCTCGCTTTTATCATCAAGCTTTGTTCTTTTCTCGTCTGGAACATGAACATGGGCTATGCTTCCAAAAACTCTTAGGTGGGAGATACCGGGCTTTCTTCCACTCCATGCTTCTTGCGGTGTCTTTCCCCAAACACTTCTTGTTGCAGATCTGTTGGATAAGTAGACCGCACACGCCACTGCTTCGGCCCAAAACTCCTTGGGTAGTTTCTTGCTTTTGAGCATACTCCGAGCTATGTTGAGGATAGTTTGGTTCTTTTTTTCTGCTACACCATTTTGTTGAGGGGATCTAGGAACTGTCATTGGTCGACGAATTCCATTTGCTTCGCAGAACTCTTGAAACTCCCTAGAAGTAAATTCTCCTCCTCGATCGGATCTCATAGCTTTGATCTTTCTACTGCTTTCTCTCTCCACTGCAGCTTTGAACTTTTTGAAGACTTCGAAAACTTCTGACTTTTGTTTCAAGAAATATACCCATGTTTTTCTTAAAAAATCATCAATGAAGAGAAGAAAATAGTTATTGTTACCAAGAGAGCTTGGTTTGATCGGACCGCACACATCGGTATGGATGAGCTCCAGTGGCTTCTTGGCTCTTGAGTCTGACTCCTTTGGAAAGCTTTTTCTGAATTGCTTCCCAACTAGACACCCTTCACAAAGCTGGTCAGGATGGTTGATGCGAGGTAGTCCCTTTACCATCTCTTTCTTGGATAGCAGCTTTAGACCTCCAAAATTTAGATGCCCAAAACGAAGATGCCATAGCCATGATGCATCTCTGTAGCAAGCTTTCAGGCACTTTGCAACATCGTTTTGTATGTTGATTAGGAACATTCTATTCTTTGACATTGGTACTTTAGCAATGAAGTTATTCTTATCATCTTTTATAGAAAGATTATGATCCTTCATATGAATATCATAACCTTTCTCTAACAGTTGTCCTAAACTCAAGATGTTACTTTTCATATTGGGCACAAAGTAGACATTGGAAAGAAACTGATGTCTCCCATCTTTCAAACGGATAAGAATGTTACCTCTCCCTTTTACTGCTATTGTGGAATCATCGCCAAATGAGACATTTCCACTTACTGACTCGTCCAGCTCCACAAACATGTCTTTCCTTCCACACATGTGATTGCTTGCACCACTGTCAAGATACCAGGATTTTGTTTGGACACCATCAGTCTCTTTTCGTGCTAGAAGAAGAGTTTCTTTATCATTGGTCTTCTCCTTCACGTGGTTGGCCTTCTCCTCAATTCTATTGTTAGGAGCTCTACATTCTGAAGTATAATGCCCAAACTTCTGACAATTATAGCATCGAACTTGAAATTTTTCATTCCTCGAGTTTAGATTGCCTCTTCCACGGCCTCGTGTTGAGCTTTCTCCTTTCTCGTAGTTATTGTTGGAATTGTTGTTGTTGTAATTCCAGCCTCGTCCACGACCGTGGCTTCCACCTCGTCCATGGCCTCTACCTCTGCCTCGGCCATGTTGGTTTCTATCATTTCCTTGGCTTTCATACATATCCTTAAGTTGCAGCTTAAGGAGTTGCTCAGTAAACCCTTGCTTCTTCTTATGCTTCTCTTCGTATGCTTGTAATGATCCTTGGAGTTGCTCGATCGTCATTTCTTCCAAGTCTTTAGTTTCTTCAATCATCACGACGATGTGCTCAAATTTAGGATCCAACGAACGGAGTATCTTCTCTATTATCCTCACATTCTCTAACTTTTCACCATTTCTTTTTAATTGATTAGAAACAGCTACTACTCTTGAGAAATAATCTGAAATAGACTCAAATACTTTCATGTGTAAGGATTCGAATTCACCTCTTAATGTTTGGAGGCGGACCTTCTTCACTTGCTCGGATCCTTTGTAAGAGGTTTGCAACTTTTCCCACGCTTCCTTAGCAAAGCTTGCACTCGAAATCTTCTCAAAAACATCATCATCTAATGCTTGATAGATGAGGTAGAGAGCCTTCTTGTCTCTCTTTCTCGCATCTTTCAAACTATCATTTTGAGCTGTGGTCAACGCAGCTTCGTTATCTGGCTCTCTAAAACCTTTTTCTACGATATCCCAAACATCATGCGCGCCAAGAAGAGCCTTCATCTTGATACTCCAGTTGTCGTAATTGTTGTTGATGAGCGTCGGGACTTGGAAGGATGCTACACTATTTGCCATATCACTCAATATGTTGAGAATTTGGAAATTCTGATTGCGCAGATAGATCTGGAACGTTGAAGAACTTTGAGAGGGACCTGGTCAAAATTTTCAACTTTCGGTCAACGGTCAAAGTCAACACTAACCTGGTCAACAGTTGACTATGACGGCTCGGTCAACTCGGCTTGGACGGCTCGGTCAACAGGCTTACGGCTCGGTCAACAGGCTTATGGCTCGGTCAACTCGACTCCAATTCGGCTGACCCAGCTTAACTCAGTGAGTCAACTCGGTTTTCTGGCAGCAATCTTCCGGCGGCTTGTGGAGGCGCGTATGAACTCCGATCGGGGAGATTCTGGCGGTGTCAGATTTCTCTCGTCGAGACCTTCGATTTGATATGCAATAGTGTATACTTTCCAACTCAAGCTCTGATACCACTTTGTTGGAAATTAAACACTCACACAAACAACTCTTATTCAAACTCAAAGAGATATTACAATAGCACTCTCACTCAAAAGACAAGATATTAGAACTCACTCTTAGAAGACTTTGCTTCTTCACTCACTTAGAAGCTCTTACTTCTTCACTCACTTAGAAGCTCTTACTTCTTCTTGATGATTAAACCAAAATGGAGAGGGGTATTTATACTACTTAAGAACAATCATACACCACACAAATAAACTAATCCAAAATTACAATAACCATACACCTCATTTTTCTTGGTGGTTCTAACAATATTTTAGGTTACCAAATGATTCACATGCACAACTACCACACCTATAAAATTCTAGGTAGAAGAAGGTTTGTAGTTTTGGATCTTGATTATGGACTTGGACTCCAATTTGATTGGGTTTGGGTTTAGGCTCCCATAATGGATCAAGTTTATGATCCAACAGTAATTCATTACTAAACTTATCAAATAGTCTTAGTTTTGATGCAAGTTTCAAGATAACTTATGACGGTTTTTCGATTGCAATATGGGTTATGTGGAAAACTATTGATATGGAAATGATTGTTATGGAATCAGACTCTCAAGTAGTTCATTTGAAAGTTCAGCAACCAGTTAAGGGTGAATGCATTCTATCGGTAGCCTATGTTAATCCTTCTGCCACTGCTAAGTCCGGGTTCTGGACAGATTTGATTATTTTTTCCAGTTCTATAATCTTCCATGGTTAGTGATGGGGGACTTTAATGACTTCACAAATGCTCAGGAGAAAATGAGTGGTACTTCCTTTGTCTAGTGGTGGTGCTCACGTTTTTGCCACAAAGTGAATTAATGTCAGTTAGTTGATCTGGGGAGTTTAGGACCGAGATTCACCTGGTACAATGGTAGGAAAGGTTTAGGGGTGAGATATGAAAGATTGAATATAGCTTTGGCAAATGTAGATTGAAGATTGAAATTTATGCAGGTTCTTCCTCTATGTATCTCTAACCATCATCCCATTCAGCTTGAAGTGGTAGGGAAAATGGCAAGTGCCCCAGAAAGAAAACTGTTTAGATGTCAAGCAACTTGGTTAATGCAAAAGACTTTCCCAAGGTCTTCACAATAGCTTAGGGCATGACAACTGATTCGTTTGAAACTCAAACCATAAACTTGTTTACCAATCTGCAAGAATGGAACAAGGTGTTTGGAAACAAATTTTCCCGAAAACGAAGAACTTTTGCAAGGTTGAATGACATTCAACGTGAACTTTCAAATTACTATTATGAGGTTCTATTTTCGCTAGAGAAAGAGCTTATTGCTGACTTCAATGAAATCCTAAGACAAGAAGAACTTCTGTAATTCCAGAAGTCCAGAGTTCAATGGTTGCAGCATGGTGACTTTAATACCTGTTTCTTTCATACTTCTACAATGGTCAGGGAATCGCATTTCCGTCTTAAAACAACCAAATGGAGAATGGTGTTATGATAAGGAGTCTCCGTCTGAGCTAACAATGGATTTTTTTCAAAAATATTTTCTTAGTCTATTGCTACTTCACCACTTTGGGATCTTAGTGGCCAATTTCCTGTGGTGTCTACGACAGACCGTGATCTCTTGTCATTTCCTATATCTATTGATGAGATCAGAAGTGCTCTATTTTGTATGAAGCCCCTAAATATCCCTGGGTCAAATGGTATACATGCAATCTTCTAACAAAATTTTTGGGATGTGGTTGGCATGGCTTTAATGGATATGATGATGATTCCTTTCTCCCAAAGCAAAAATCCCAGGAAAGCTGAATAAAACCTTGTTGGTCTTGATGCCAAAAATTCCTCACCTGCAGGTGATTTCCTAATTCAGACCAATCAGCTTGTGTAAAGTGTCTTATAAGCTCATCACAAAGTGCATTGTTGCTAGAATTCGACCTCTACTGGAAACTATTATGGGCCCCTATCAATCTAGCTTCATCGTGGGGCGTAGCACGACTGATAACATTATTTTAGTCCAGGAAACAATCCATACTATGCACCGCAAGAAGGGTAAGCAGCCATACATGATTTTTAAAATTGATCTTGAGAAGGCGTATGATCGTATCAGTTGGGACTTCCTTCATCAAGTATTACTTGATTTTAATTTTCATAGGCAATTAACAGATTTGAATATGAACCATGTGTCTACTTCAAGTTTAGTCGTGATCTGGAATGGCAAGAAACTGCAATCTTTCAATTCTTCTTGTGGGCTCCGCCAGTGAGACCCTCTTTTCTAGTTAATCCAAGTCAGAGTTCAAAATAATCCGTGGAAACCTTTGCAGTTAGTATAACGGTGGGCTTCCCGTCACTAATTAAGCCGTTGGAGATAAATGGCTGCCACTAATATATATTTGTTTTTGTGGAATTAAATACATGTAAACACACTCATCAGCTCATCAGCGACGAGCTCCCATCACCCTATCGCAAATGTTTATTAAAGTTTTTATATAAAAAAATTGGAGAAAATGTTAAAAAAGATGAGGTATTTATCAAAAATCAGCTAGACGATTTAAAGCTATCGACGACGAGCCCTGACCTAAATTGTGAACCCCATTCATCCCTAAACTCTCCCTTTCTTTCCTCTCTAACTCGATCTATGAACTCTTTCTCTCCTCACATACTCTCTCTCCTCTCTCTCCTCTTTCTTTCTTCTCATACTCTCTCTTCGCTCTTCTCTCTCTCCTGTCTTGTCTCTTCTCTCTCTCTTTTGTTTCTATCAATTCCTTTCACGTGATTGTCGTCTGCCACCACCATCCGTTTTCACCTCCGCCTCGCCATCTACCTCCGCTACTTACCGCCTTTCTCACACTACAAAAAAATTGACATATACCGACGGTTAGAATCCGTCTATACCGACGGTTTTAAAAACCACTGCAAGAAGCAGCGTAGCTATAGGGATATACCAACAGTTTTTTGACCCTTTTTAACCGTTGGTATAGCTCTGAGAGCTTTACTTACGGTTTCCAAAACCGTCGGTATAGGTGGTGAATCTACACCGACGGTTGTAAAACCATCACTATAGGTAGGTTTTACTGATGAATAAAAACCGTTAATATAAACCGTAACGTATACCGACGGTTCTATAACCATCACTATAGGTAGGTTTTACTGACGAATAAAAATCGTCAGTATAGACCATAACTTATACTGACGGTTCTATAACCGTGACTATAGGTAGGTTGTACTGACGAATAAAAACCATCAGTATAGACATTAAACCTATACCGACGGTTGTATAACCGTCAAGATTGATAAGTTTTACTGACCAAAAAAACCGTCAGTGTAGACCATAAACCTATATTGACGGTTTTAAAACCGTAACTATAGGTATGATTTACTAACCAATCAATTCCGTTGATATAGCGCAAAACTATTTTACTTACGGTTTCTAAACCGTTGGTATAGCTCTTCATTAAACCCCAATACCTGTTTCAATTAGATTTTTCGTTTACTTGTTTTAATATATATATACACAACACTATACAAAGAAGTTTCATTCTTCTAAATATACTATGCTATTCAAAAGATGAAATCTTACATATATAGTCTTTCATCTTAAATATATATTCTAACATTAACATATTATAGAGAACATCTTTGAAGTTGAAAAAAAAAATCCATTATATCTTAAATGTCTGAGATAAAATCTAATTAGTCACCAAAATACAACGCCAACCCAAAAAAAAAAAAAAAGAATAGATGGAGACAAAATAATAAAACCTAATGGGTCATTCGAACAAAAGCATGAATACATGGTAACATAGCCATCACCTATATTGCCTTATGACAAATAGTTTGAAGTGATTACAGCTGCAATTTGTATGCATCCTCTTATAGCTAGCAACAAAAATATGGACAACCCCTCTTATAATCAATCATACAACATGTAATCAACAAAAAATACGAGTTAAATGGGTTGCTAAACGAATTCATCTATTGTGGTAAACTGGTGATGCATGTGTAATTGTTAGCACTAAACTCAGATTCAGAGGGGAAAAAACAAAGCAAGCCATATCTCTGACGTAGTTAGATTTATTTTCATTAAATCCTCAAAAACCAACAAACTGCACATACCTTTGCATCTCTAATCTTTGCAAAACATCTTCTAACCATTAGATAATCAGTTGTTACAAGATTAGCAAAGAATAGAGGAGCTCTAATATATTTTCCTAAAACAATAAGTTCAATGCTTAGACACACACACATACAAGTTTTGGCAAGGTAAATATAAGCCAATCAGCAAAAGCATTAACACCAATGGTTAACTATATAGAAATTCCACTTTAAAACAAAGGGGAAGTGCGAGTATGGTGGGCTGATAAAGTGCTAATAAAGTCATAATCAGAAATTCAATGAACTAAGGATCAAGAATTTGAGATTGCTAGGCCACGGTACTGCAACATGAGATAGAATAAGAATCTATCTACTGCTATATTCTCATAATTCCATGCTCTATAAAAGTATTAAACTGTATACATAAAAAATTTCATAGAAATTTTCATAGATGTAGTTAAATTAAATAAGAGAAAATATATATTTTCATAGAAAAAATTGCTAAATTGTTATAGAAACTCAACCAAATTAATTAATAACAGAAGTTGAAGAGAAATATATACCCAACAGAGAAGAAAATATAAGCCTTCGTTATTTTGATACATAGGTTTCTTGTATAGAACTGGAGTTCTTGGCAAATTATTTAGCAGAGTTGACTCTTGTTGAGTATGACTTCCTAAAGTTCCTACCTTCCCTCATCGTTCCATCTGCTGTGTTCCTTGCCAAATGGACACATAGTCAGTTTGACTATCCATGGGTCTGCACCTTATCTGCCCTTGGTTCATTTTGAATTTTTCTTTTTCATCAAAAGTTGTCTGAACATGTTCCTGCAAACTCTTTGCTGAATCCTACTCTAGAACACTGTACTAGTTACAAGGCATCAGAGCTGAAAACTACAGTACTTGCACCGGAAGATTTGCAGCTAAACACTAATGGTTGCTCCCTAAATGCTATACGTGAGAAATATTGGCACCAGAAGGTATCTCAATGCTTTATAACAGTTCAATTTTTTAACTCCTTAGAAAAAATCAAGAGCCTTTTCCCGATGAATGCGGCAGCAAACAGCGCCCCATGTTCTTATTATTTTCATGGACGCGCAGGGACAGCTTAAAGTAAAAGATTTACTACCACTTACCCCCAACTTATAACTTTATATTTCCTCCTGTTGCCTCTTTCCTGTTTCGGGTCCCTCTTTAGCTCCCCCTTTTAATTAACGAAAATTAATTAATTTGGTGAAAACACCAAGTAGGTAAGCTAATGCAATAATGCTTTCAATACAGACATATGAAATGTTGGTATTGAGAATATTCACATGAGAGTTAAGAGACGTGGAAATACTCTTTATCAAATAAATGAGAATATTTCAAATACATGAATTGGGTTTAGTTTTTTGCTTGGCGGTTTGGGTTTGGGCCCATGAAAAGCAATAATTCTGCAGCATAACGGAAATCCTAATTAGACCCTAATTAGAACGTCTTAAGTTGCATATAAATACTCTTTATGTACTGAGCATATATTGTAATAGAGAGATTTGTGATGTTGATAATAAGAAACTTCTGGCATGACGTAACCTTATTTTTGGGTGAACCTGGATAAATCTTTTTTTTTCTTTCTGTTTATAATTCGTGTAATTGATAAGTTTGGAATCGTTCAGTTAAAAATTAAAGTAGTTCTATTTTCATATTCCTTTCCTCTACAACTTGTAAAGTAGAATACCATACACTACAAAAGTGGGAGGGAATTAAGCATTTGGATTAGACAATTAATTCTCCCTTATGCTCTTTAAAAAAGAATTGGACCCACCCTTCAACAAACGGTAAATTGATTATCATATCTACTGGATGTATAACTTTATGGTTTTAATGAACAAACATGTAGGGTTTATGAGGTTTAAAGTCTTGTATAAACTTTGAATATAGGATAATGAGTTCATAATAGAAGAAGAAACCAAAATTTACATTCTTTGAATACTTGTCATGTAGATTTTTTTTTTTTTAATTTGATTGTTATCAATCTTTTTTGATTTCCTTTTACAAATAAAAATAGTGTTGCGCACACTCGTGGACTTTATTTCCTGTTGAGTTCATTGGTGATATTAGATTATCAAATTGGAAAAGAAGCACATCATGATGTGGCAAATTAGTACTCTACCACTTTAATAAAGAAGTAAAAATTATTGAAGTTTACATAAATACAATACAATGCATAATTTTAAAAGGGATCTAGTTAGCACATATTGAAATCAAGATTCACATATTCAAAAAAG
Source organism: Bretschneidera sinensis (assembly GCA_023935145.1). Classification (NCBI taxonomy): domain Eukaryota; kingdom Viridiplantae; phylum Streptophyta; class Magnoliopsida; order Brassicales; family Akaniaceae; genus Bretschneidera; species Bretschneidera sinensis. Next base: position 54,415,266 of record CM043702.1, read on the forward strand.
ATAGTAAGAAGATTCCCGAACCCCAAAAAATTATTTAACTTTATTACCAAATCAAACCTACTTTACATTAAAAAAAAAAACTGTTCTCGACTTCTTTCCAAAAATGCAAAAACCAGAAAACAACAAACTAGCTTGAAGGAGATTGTGAACTGCCCCAAGCAGGAGATCTATGCTATGCTCAAAGACGGTAAAATGGACCCTTACGAGGCTATTAATTGCCTCATATCTCAAGGTTTCTGACACTGGGCAGAATAACGATTATTCTGCAGGCTAGTCGAACAGATCGTTCACAGGGAGTAACACAAGAAAAACCCTAAAAAACAATGCAGAAAAACAGCTCTGATATTTATTTAAAATTATGCAAATTCAATAATACTGTTTACTAAACCCTAAAACCTTATTTATAAGGTCAAGCTAAAATAGGAAAATTAAATTAAAGCCGAATTGAAAGTAATTTCAAAAAATAAAAAGTTTCCTAAACTGAAAACTGCCAAATTTGAAGGCCTAAAACAGAATCAACGGCAGTCAACCGTTCTAGGTAGCTGCCTGCCATTTTTGCGCTGATCTGCCAACTCAAGGTATCTCAGTGCCAACAACGTGTTATCTGACAACTAAGCATCATCTGACTCGGATCCTCCTGCATCAGTCGCCTCGTGTTGAAAAGAACTCGTCCTCGAGTTCACAATAGCTTCATCGGAATCCACAAAACAAGGACTCAGGTGTTTCACATTAAAGACATCAGGCGGCAACCTAGGAGGAGGATCCTCTGGCATCAGGTCAGAAAACTCTGCTAGCAACTGCTGCACCTCTGTTGGTAAATCTGTATTCATGTCTGTTGCACTATTCCCACAAGGCAGCAGAGCATAGACCATGTCTCCATGCTCAATCTCAGCTAAAAACCTGGACATCAAAAGCAGATTAGTATTATTGGCTACCAGGGTAGGAGTGGTTCCTTCCCGACGAGGTGCCAACACAATCTTCTTCCCTTTGATGCTAAGGGAATTTGTATTTTTCCGCCCATCATGAATAACATTACAGTCATACTGCTAAGGCCTGCCTAACAATACATGACAAGCATCCATACATACAACATCACACCAAGCATTATCGAAATATCTCTTACCAATCGAAAAAGAAACTAGGCAACGCCTATCTACCGTTACCTCATTGCCTTTATTCAGCCAAGACAATTTGTACGGCTTAGGATGACGATCTGTTTTCAACTGTAGTTTCTTGACAGCCTCTTCAGACACCACATTCTCATAACTGCCACTATCTATGATCATCTTGCAGACTTTATCGGCAACTGTACAGGTTGTGTGAAAAATATTGGTCCTCAACCAATCGTCCCCTGAATCACCCTTGGGGGTCAGTAGGCTCTTACGAATGACCAAGGTCTCATGGCCATCCCTATACAATACATCTCCATACTCATCATCGTCATACATAGGCTCCCCAATCTCCTCAGTTTCGTCTACTCCATCGTCCTCAATCAGGAGATTTTTACCTCTATTACTAGCGGCTTCCTGCACTCAGGTGATTTATGCCTATGTTCACCACATCTGAAACATCTAATATTCGGGTTAGGGTCACCTTGAGGTGGTTGCTGGACAGGACGGGATTCCTGAGGGCGAACTGGCCGATTGTTTTGATCGCCTCTGTTCAATGGCCTTCTGTTCTGCTGTTTCTCCACCGCAAGTGCACGCTAATATGCCTCTGAAACTGTCCACAGCGAGTGAAGGTTGAGGACATCCTGTAGGGGCTGCCGTAATCCCCCCAAATATTGTGCCACCATCTGCTCCTCTGTTTCAGATAAGTCGTTCCGGGCAATCAACTGATAGAATTCCTCCGTGTAATCATCCACCGATCTCATGCCCTACCTCAACGAATGAAGACGCTGAAACAAGGTCTGAGTGTAACCGAAAGGGAGGAAGTGACCCTTCATCTTCTTCTTTATCTTCTCCCAATCTGTAATCTTGGCTTTGCCCTGCCGATCAAGCGAATGCCTTAACTGCTCCCACCACGCAGATGCTCTGCCCTTCAGTTTGATGGCGACCAGTTTCACCTTCACACGATCTGGGACTTCCTTGTACTCGAAAATACACTCCACTTCATTCAACCAGTCAACGAATCCCTAGGCTTGTAACGTACCAGAAAACTCAGGCAGATCCACTCTGAATCCGAGGTCTTCATAAGGTTATTCCCGACCACGGTGCTCCCAGAATCGAGCAGGATTGTGATGTGGTTTTTCAGAACTGGAATTGGAATCGGAATCGTGATCTTCAATCTCACGATCTCCGAAATTTTGCACCGCTAGACGCTGGGTTAACTCGGTAACTTGCCTCTGTAAATCCTCAATCATCGCATCCTGAACGTTACGATCATGACGTGGGGCTTACTCGTTTCGAACCTGCCCGCGACGACCACGACCACGACCACCAGCCATGGAACTGATGAAATCTTGCCCTAGGAAAACGCTGAAGCTCTGATACCAACTGACGCCGGGCAGAATAACGATTATTCTATAGGCTAGTCGAACAGATCGTTCATAGGGAGTAACACAAGAAAAACCCTAAAAAACAATGCAGAGAAATAGCTCTGATGTTTATTTAAAATTATGCAAATTCAATAACACTGTTTACTAAACCCTAAAACCTTATTTATAAGGTCAAGCTAAAATAGGAAAATTAAATTAAAGCCGAATTGAAAGTAATTGCAAAAAATAAAAAGTTTCCTAAACTGAAAACTGCCAAATTTGAAGGCCTAAAATAGAATCAACGGCAGTCAACCGTTCTAGGTAGCCACCTGCCATTTTTGCGCTAATATGCCAACTCAAGGTATCTCAGTGCCAACAACGTTTTATCTGACAACTAAGCATCATCTAACTCGGATCCTCTTGCATCAGTTTCTTTTCCTTTTTTTTTCCTTTTAAATATTTTGCTTTAATCAGATTATTTTCTTTTCGTTTGGCTTTGTGCTTTTTTGCTTGCTGAGAAAAATCGAATGAGAGTGCAGGAAAACGAGAGTTTAGTTGAGTTGAGTTTAACGGAGAAAGTGAGGATCTTTCAAAATCGAAAAAAGAGAGAGATTGATAATTACAGAGAGCTTCGCCATTGTCGATCTGCCGAGCCAGCCGCCATCGCCGTCCAGTAAAGTCAGTAGAGAGAGAGGGAGTGAGATGAGACTTGAGAGTGAGAGTGAGAGTGAGAAATCAGATCAGATGAAGCTTAGGTCAAATTTTCAAAACATGTGTTTGTGGCTGTATTGTTAATGGATTGACCTGTTAACCTGCGGGCAGATCCGGCCCGACCCGGTTTTTGGCAGGCTGGGCCGGGTACGTGTCATTTTCTAACGGGTCGTTAAATATATGTCTATACCTGCATTTTAACGGGTATGGGTAAAAAACTAAACGGGTTTAGGTTTCATTTCAAAACAATTTTATTTTGATAATTAAATATAATGATAATAGTAATTGTATTAATTATAATTATATTAATAATAATAAATTAATTTTATATTCAATTCTTATCTTGCATATTATATAGGCTTAAAAAAACCAAACGACCATTTTAAGATTTTAAAAAAAATTATATAGTATTTTTAAAATTAAAAAATAAACTTAAATTCCATGAATTTTAATTATAAATTAAGTTCATCAACTAACAAAATAAAAATATCACAAACGGACACGTGTACATTAATGATAGTCCGGATTGAAAAATCATTATACCGAACGTACGGTTAATTCTGCCAAGCTATGAAACCTTAAATCCCTAATTAATTGAAACCCTAAACCCTAAACACTAAATCGTAAACCCTAAACCCTAACACATAAACCTGAAATTGAAGTTGGAATCGATAATATTATAGTGTTTAGTTGGAATCTCATTATTTTTTGTTATAATGGAAAAAGATGAAATTGAAGTTAGGATCGATTATAGTGTTTGGTTAATTAACATGTTCATATATGGTATTTACATGTATTATTTATATAATATATATGTGCTATTATAACAATATTGTATTATTTAACTATATATATTAGTTAATTATATGAGTATAATTTACTGTAATTTATATACTATTTATTATTTGTACATAATATTTAGTTACATGATTTCAATTCATTATCTTATATTAATTTGTTATTATGTTACACTAGTCAATAATAGAATTATTATTTGTATATTATTTATTTATTACAATAATATTAAGATATAGCTATATTATATTATCTAATTATTTAATTATATCGATTTTAAATATTTAGTATCATATAAATATTTAATTATCTTTTTATTAATTATTAAAGTATATACAAGATCCATACTTAGGGATTAAAAATCCGTTAGTATATACATGCTCTATAGTAACAGAAATTTTAATCCGTCAGTACAGATCATGATCTATACTTATAGATTTTTAATCCATTAGTATATGCATGCTCTATAGTGATGGATTTCAACTTCCGTCACTATAGCTCATATATACACTGACGGATTAAAAATCCGTAAGTATACTATATTTACGGATTTTTAATCTGTCAGTGTACATATGAGCTATAATGACGGAAGTTTAAATCCATCAGAATAACTCTAAGTCATACTGACGGAGTTTAAATCCGTCAGTATAGACTGGATATACTAATAAAGTTTAAATCCGTCGGTATAACTATCTTGTCAGTAAATTGCATTTTTTTTGGTAGTGTTAGGTTACATTAGGACTTAATTTATAGGTTTAAAATAGAATTTGAACATTTGAAAAAAGGAAAAGTTTGAGAATTTGATATTCTGTAAATGTTTGTACATTAATTCTAAATCTTAATTCCTCAGTAACTAAAAATCAAAAGAGAAGCCTAATAAGCAAGTGGGATTTGCTAAAGCCTTAAGCCTAATATTTGATTCTTTGCAGGCTATTTTAAAAATTTTACATGTTAATTTAAAATCTAAAGAAGCTCAGTATGTCAAAAACAAAGAGGGGAAATATGTTTTGATTTTTATTTATTTATTTTTTCCTATAATTAATTAGCTTTAAAGAAAAAAAAAAGTGTTTATCATCCACAAATTAATCATATACTTGATCTTCTATTGGTTGTGTTTTCTTGGAGGTTATGGTTTTGTGTTTGGGGTTTTTGACAAGAAAGATTTATTTGAATTTGTTCGCATAGATAATATTTGTAGTCTTGGAGATACCATTGTCAAGGTTGGACTTGCAATTAACTAAAAGGTAAAAATAACTATTTCTTTTACATATCTTATGTAATGCAATTATATATTAAGAATGTATGTTCTATTACGTGAGTTTATTCTTTGAAATTGTGTGATTATAAGATTGATTAGTTTCAAAAGTATTACATGATAAACAATAAATAATGATTAAAGTAAGTAGTTAGTGGGTTTTGTTGAATTGGATATTAGTTCCATGATCTTTATATATGTAATTAAATTTAGTAGTTTTTTAGTGAATAAAATCAGACTCTAAACTTAAGTGTATGATTAAAATTTAAAAAGTGATGATTGCGTTTTTGGGGCTTGATTGAAGAATATATGAATGAGGCTTTGAAAGTTGAGGATGCTTTTGGTGTGGCTTGGTAGAAAATGATACGATGAGATAAAAATTTTAGCGTTAAAATTCTCATAAAAAGTATATTGTATTGTTAAATTTTCGTGGCATTAATTAGTCGTAAGAATTGTATGTTTAAGAAATCGAATGCATTTTGTCTTGTTATTTGTATTAGATTTAAACCATTTGTATCAATTTTATTCATATTTATTGTTTTATATGAAATAAGATGTTGATGAGGGTTTTAGTGGTAGAGGTCATGGGGTCAGTTGCAGGAGAGACAGAGGACAACCCATGGATGAGCTAGCTTCTTCTGTAGGTATAAATTAAACTGATTATATATTAACATGTCTATATATAGTTAGTTTTTTCCTTAATTATAGCAAGATATATTTTAAATTGTCAACTTTTATTATATGTAGGTAACGCCAATGGAGAGGATTATGAGAGAAATGGAGAGGATTATGAGAGGGTCGAGAGAGGACCTACACAGATTGAGGATCCCCCTACGAACCCTACTTGATGGACCTTGTTGATCATTGTGTCTTCAAGGCCCTATTTACATTTTATTGGAAGTAGGGCTATGTGTTCTATTATTTTTATCATTATTGTTATTATATTAACAATATCCTTTGAATGTTTATAACACATTTTCTAGATGGGACAAGGTTATGGGTCTCATTTTCATTTTAACCTTGCAACATATGTCCAATCCTTGTTCTTCATAGGCCCATTACCCAATGCCAATGGGGGACGTCGTTTGGAGAGATTTTTTGGTATAATTCATTTTATTTCTTGTTAAATACTAAATACGTGTCTTTAATTTACTTATATATGCATGTTAAATATGTACTTAATGAAAAATAGATTGCAAGTAATCATCGTTTGATTACTTTTCAAGACCATTATAGGTTTTAGAATCAAAAGGTCTAAAATAGGGCCAAAAGTATCTTTGACCCTATTATGACTAAGCACCTATCAGACCTTTTATCAAATACTCATAAAAAAGCTAAAACAAAGTTATGGCTATAGAAGATGTGACCAAATGGAAGGGATGGTGTGAACATGATTTGAGACAATCTCATTGGGAGGGGATGTGTGATGTGTGGGCGGATGAGGATTGGCAAAAGTGTTCCAAAGTCTCATCTTTGAATAGGAAAAGGTTAGGTAATGAGATGGTTCACACAGTGATAGGGTTCATCAGTATAATGCAACTTGTGGAAAGGCTAGTATGATGTATATCATTTTTTTGTATGATTAAGATAGTTTTAATCTTAATTACAAGTATAATTACGAATAAATATACATATAAATAATGACTTCGTGTTTTCAATAATACATGGCTACTTGTGCAATTCATTTCATTTTTTACTGATAAAACTCATTATTATGTTCAGAAGAAGAAGTTTAGTCACGATACTTCAAAAAATGAGGTGTTTTTGGAGACAAACAAGGGGAAAGAGACGAGTGAATTGTGGACATAAAGTCAAAAACAGTGACTGAAAGTAATAAATTTTAGTTTGATAAGTAGTATTGAGTGTAAGTATACTTAATATGGCATTTACCAATACTATTTGAGTTATAAAACTGCATATTGATGAAATGTGTTCATTTCTATTTGTAGGAGAATTATACTAAGGCGATGCAGCTAGATCGACCTCTTCACTAGGTGGGGTAGCCTATCAGGATATGGTTCATGACCCACTACCACCTCCATATATGACGCATCGTCACCGACCTTTACTAAGGCCCATGAGAGATATATGAAGAAAAAGATTAATGAGAGAGTGAATTAGGCAATGTAACGCACAATGATTCAGATATGCATGTAGTTAGGCATAAGTCCTTCAGATGTTGGACCTCTACCACCACATAGATCCAATGTATGTAAATACACATATATATTAACTTTGTTATAGTGAATTGTGATAATTGAAACTCAATAATGGATGATTAAAAATATTAACTCAATTATGAGGTTTTAAGGTTTAGTGTTTAGGGTTTAGGGTTTAGGATTAGGATTTTAAGCTAAAATAGTTCATAACTTAGCAGTTTTAGGAAGAACTTGTAATTTACTTGTCTAATGAGAATATATATATATATAACGACCCATCCCGGGTTGGCCACCCCCAAGATAGTGTTGTCACATTTTGAAAATCCTAGCATGACACATATATGCAATAATAAAAATAATACCAACAAATTTTTTTACATCAATTCTCAACCCTCAACAGGGGAGATACATCATTCTGATCTTGACTTAAACATTTTATACAACGTAATATGCATGAATATTTACAAATATATTTTTATTTTATTTTCTTATTAGTCTGAAGATGTGGACATGCACGTGACTTACAAATAATGACTTCGTCTGAATCTTAACTCATGAAACTATCTGTCCTGCCTGCTACCTGAAATCACTGTACAATGAGGAGTGAGCTTCACAAGCTCAGTGAATTAAATTTACTAGAAGTATTCAATTTTATACTCTCAGTTACATCTTATAATTCATTTACTTCTAAAAAAATCTTCTGATATTCATTCATCTTTTTCCTCAAATAATTTAATAACAATATTCTGTAATCATTACTCAATTTCATAATTCTCCTATTATACAATCTTTTCTTAAGTTACTCATCAGACATATCAATCTTTCAATCATATATTAAATCATCTCTAAATCCTCAATTCATTATTATCATTTACCTCATTATGAGGTTCACAACATATAAAAACTCGCTCAAAAAATTCTCATTATATCATATTTCCATATTTCTTCCTTAGCATATTTGTCTCTCTGTGAGACTCATTCCTCTATCAATAGATTTACAATCATAAATAACACTTTAACATCTCAAGCAATAACAATTAATATTTAAAGCAAATTCAATGCGTGAAGTTAAATGTTATTATTATTTGGAACGTCTTCCCACATGTTGACATGTTTTTATCTTAGACCGGATGCCTTCTCGATTCTTTCATTCTCATTTAGACAGACTGCCTTCCTGGTTCTTTTATTTTCATTTAGACCGACGACTTTCTTGGTTCTTTTATTTTCATTTAGATCAGTTGCCCTCCCGGTTCTTTTATTTCATGCATATGCACATGAATAATGATATGAATACACATATGAATAATAAAGTAAAAACAAACATGCATTCAGACATTTAAACTAGCTATCTTGATTATTCTCAAATTATTATTTGAAAAAATTCCGCTAAATTCTTCTCCTCATAAATCATATCAAATCGTCAACCATAACTCATCAAAAAATTTCATTTATCACCTTTATTATTAAATCAACTCATTATTCTAATAATATTACTTCTCATATAATAATTTTCTACACATTCCTATCATACCTATCAACCAATTTTTCATCTACCACCAAAGCATAAGTTAATAATTTATTATAATATTATCACTATATACTTCATATTTATCTTGATTACTTAAAATTAGTTTCCTTCAAATTTTCAGATAGTTGGGTTAAATGTTGTGCGGGTCATGCTACTCATTATGGGCACCCGACTTGACTCGGTAATTTTTATATCTCCCACTCGAACACGATGGGCCTGACAACGCCCAATAGAGACAGAGAAATTTTGACTCCAAATTTTTTTTTTCCATGAATTTCATACAGGAAAATGGATCATGTAACCTGCGAGTACACCTACATTAGGAGCTCAATACTATGCACTTATTAGGGATACATAGCAACTTCAACCCAAAATAGAATATGAATTAGTAAAGTGTCTCGTTGTGCCCAAGACTTATTTTGTTACATCAATCTCATCATACCTAATACCTTAAAGACTATACTAGACTTTACTTTCCTCACCATGTATCCACAATTATGTCCAAGTTTCAACAAAACTACATAATTGGTCGACTGATGAATACATGTGGTAGATGTAAATAAAATAGTCTTCCTTTTGCACTCATATCTCTTAGTTTCTGACTAACTACTTTCCTAGACATGCTCCATAAGGCTAATTATTTCATCGATGTTGGTAACATGCTAAAATAGCAAACATTAGCTCGTCCTTTTGAAAACATAATCGAAAGTCACATAGGGCACTAGCTGAGGCTTTTAATTTACATATTTCTCTAAGGTTCACATAGTAAGGACACATGGATTCACTCATTCACTTCATTTTATGGTTGTATTAAGCACATGTAGTATAAGATACATGTTATAATGGTTTACTCTCTATTGATAAGAGTGTATGTCATTTTAAATTATATATCACTATACAGATCTTAGCCTAGTCGCAATCAACACATTCATGCTCTCATGCGCCTAGCTTGAGTTCTTTATTAGTTTATTTCTTCAGCGCTTAATGAAGTACTCACATCCGAATTCCACCTAGGTTTACATGATCGTGGGATAATTATGCTCAGTCTAGGTTTTAAGCTTTAATTCAAGGCCTCATCTTGACTTAGTTAAGGAAACTTTTAAAAAGGTACTTTGTTCATAAATTTATAATCACCATATACTTGGCTCGCTCTTAGTAGCACCCAAATAACAGTATATTAAGTCTCATCTAAGCTCACTATCTCAACGCCTGAGGTGATCATTTATGTGAAAGAGACAACCTTTTCTTGGAGACATACTTTAATACATATATGTGTATCTTTGTGCCCCAGTATCAGCATGTATGGGATAACCAATCACATTAAACAAACATAATATAATAATAATAATACTAATTATAATAATATCTCAATCTTTACGTTTGTACAATGATACATCAAATTCTACGCAAATATAGTGACTCTACATAAAACAGAAACAGATATCTAGGAATAGGTTTAGTAAACGGATCATCAATCATCTTATGCGTAGAAATATACTTAAGGATCACCTCCTGTTGTGTTACAATGTATCTAACAAATTTATTCTTAGTATCAGTGTGTTTTGTTCTACGAGGTGATAGCTCGTGAGAAAAAGCCAACCTTTTCTTGGTGATATATTTTAATACATATATATATATATATATATATATATATATATATATATATATATATATATATATATATATATATATAACGACCCATCCCAGATTGGCCACCCCCGAGACGGTACTGTCACGTTTTGAAATCCCAGGACGACACATATATGCAAAAATATAAAAACGTACATCAACTGAATGTACACATATATATATATATATGTATATATATACACATATATAAAGAGAGAGAGAGAGACATCAATCCTCAACTCTCAATAGGGGAGTTACATTATTAAAATTTCAACTGAAATAATATATACAACATGTGATGCATGGATATTTACAAAAAACCAAATTCCATTAGTCTGAGGATGTGGACCACGTGGCTTACAGAAAATGATTCAGTCTGAATCTTAGCTCACAATTCTATCTATCCTACCCGATACCTGAAATTATTTAACAATGAGGAGTGAACTTCACAAGCTCAGTGAGAAAAAGCCAACCTTTTCTTAGTGACATACTTTAATACAAATATATAACGACCCATCCCGAGTTGGCCACCCTCGAGATGATGTTGTCACGTTTTGAAATCCCAAGATGACACATATATGCAAAAATATAAAAATGTACATATATATATATATATAGAGAGAGAGAGACACACACACACACACACACACACACATACACATCAATCCTCAACCCTCAATAGAGGAGTTACATTATTAAAATTTCAACTAAAATAATACATACAACATATGATGCATGGATATTTACAAAAAACCAAATTCCACTAGTCTGAGGATATGGACCACGTGACTTACAGAAAATGATTCAGTCTAAATCTTAGCTCACAATTCTATCTGTCCTGCCCAATACATGAAATTATTTAACAATGAGGAGTGAACTTCACAAGCTCAGTGAATTAAATTTGCTAGAATTACTTAATTATATACTTCTAGTCACATCTTATAATTCAATTGTTTCTAATTCACTAATATTAATCATCTATTTCTTCACATATAATAATTCAATCTTTCAAATAATCTTTTAATATTTATTCATCTATGATCTCATCTAATTCAATAGTAACATTCTATTATCACTAGTTTTACCATAATTGTAACCATTTATCAATCTCTCTTTAAATTAATCACCAAACATATCAATTCTTCTTCTCATATATTTAATCATCTTGAGATTTATCAATTTAGCATCATTATTTACCTCGTTATGAGGTTCACAACATAAAATCAATCAATCAAATAACTTTTTATCATATCATACTTTCATATTTCTTTCTCATCATATCTGTCTCTCTGTGAGACTCATTTATCTATCAATCATTTTACAATCAAGACTGATACTTTAGTATCTCAATCAATAATAATTAATATTTAAAACACATGTTATTCATGAATTTAAATCATCTTTCTTTCTTTCTTTCTCATCAGATCATTTCATATTATTATCTAGGAATGTCTTCCCACATGTCGACATGTTTTAGCCAGACCAGTTCCTGGTCTTTTTGGCTAGACCAGCTACCTTCCAGGTCTTTTTAGCTAGGCCAACTACCTTCCTGGTCTTTTAAGCTAGACCAACTGCCTTCCTAGTCATTTTAGCTAGGCCAGCTGCTTTCTTGGTCTTTTTAGTTAGACCAGCTACCTTCTTGGTCTTTTATTTTATGCATATGAGCAATAATATGAAAACAAACATACATTCAAGCATTCAATTTAACTATCTAGCTCTTTCTCAAATTTATTATTTTTATCATATTTATTAAATTGTCTCCTCATATATCATATAAAATTTTCAATAATATTTTTAGAAATTTCATATAACTTCTCAATATATTTTTTCATTAATCCATCATTTTTAAAATATAAATTCTTATATAATTAATATTCAACACACCTTCAAATTCCTAATAAATAAATCAATCAATTTTCATATATAATAGAAAATACATAGCTAAATTATTATAATTCACCCATTTATTCAAATATCATAAATTCATATTTTTATTTGTCTCGATTACTAAAAGTAAATCTAACTCACCAAGTAGCACTTAAAACTACCCGTGGATCACCTTCTTGCCTTTCCTGCTTCTTTTAGCAATTTCTTGAGATTGCTAATCACCAACACCTAATAATAAACTTTCATAAATCTTACTATTTCATAACTTAATTCAAACAATATAATTATTTAATTATGAGTCATACTGAAAATTTACCTCAAATATGATGAAGTCTTGCTATTGTAATTGAATAACTATACTATCTCTAATACTGGAGAAATTTTCTTTATAACTTTACGCTAAGAAATTTGAATTGAAGAAAGAAAGAAACCAAACAGGATTTGGTAAAAAATACAAAACAAAAATAAAAACTAAATTTATATAATAAAACTGTCACTGCCACACTTCATGTTTAAATTGTTTAGTGTGCAACATGTTTGCTTTACATATTGGACGGGCAACACCTGGACATCCAAGTGTCCCCCCCCCCCCCTTTTTAAACTTCAATACATTACACCTGGACTCCAGGTGTCTTTTTTTCATAATAGTAAATCTTTAATATATATTATTTTAACTCCATGTAATATCTATCAAATTACTTCTTTACCCTTACTTTAATAACACGGGTATTGCAATTCTACCCACCTTATAAAAATTTTGTCCTCGAAATTTCCTTACCTAACTCAAGAAAAAGCTGAGGATACTTTTTCCTCATTCTTGCCTCATGCTCCCAATTAATTTCTTCAACATCTTTGTTCCACCATAATACTTGAATGACTTTATTACACAAGACTTGTTCCTTTCTGTCTAGAATTCTAACTGGTACTTACATAAAGGTCAAATCTTCCTGAAGTTCTACAGCCTAATTCAGAATACTATGGGATTCATCATGTAAACACTTTCTCAAAAGTGACACATGAAGCACATTGTGTAATTGCTTTAACTTTGGAGGAAAATCCAATCTATATGCTACTGGTCCAATTCTCTCAATCAACTCATATGGCCCCACAAACCTCAAACTCAACTTTCATTTCTTTTTAAATCTCAATACATCATTCCAAGGAGATATCTTCAAAAATACCCAGTCACTAACCTGAAACTCAAGAGGTCATCTTCTATTATCAACATATCCCTTCTGTCTGTTCTGTGCTGCTCTAAGGTTCTCACTAACCAATTTGATCCTCTTAGTGGTCAAATTTATAATTTCTGGACTAAATATCTTTCTTTCTCCAACTTCTTCCCAACATACTGGAGTTCTGCACCTTCTACCATATAAAGCCTCAAATGGTGCCATCCCAATACTAGTTTGATACTGATTATTGTATGCAAACTCGATCAAAGGTAAATAAGCATCCCAGCTCACTGAAAAACTCAATACACTTGCCCTCAGCATATCTTCTAGTATTATGATGATTCTCTTTGTCTGCCTATCAGTTTGAGGATAAAAAACTGTACTAAACTGCAATTGCGTACCCATTGCTTCTTGAAAACCCCTCTAAAATCTAGAAGTAAATCTAGAATCCCTGTCTGATACAATGCTTAAAGGTACTCCATGTAATCTCACAATTTCCGCTACATACAATTCAACCAACTTTTCAGGACTCCATGTAGTTTTAATAGGAAGGAAATGCGAAGACTTAGAAAGTCTATCCACTATAACCCATACAGCATTATGACCTCTCCGGGTATTGGGAAAACCATAAACAAAATCCATCCTCACATTCTGCAATGGCAATTCAGGTACTAGAAGAAGAGGTTGTAACAAACTTGTTGGATGTATATTCTCAGACTTCACCTATTGATAAATCAAACATCTAGAAACATACTCAGCTACATCATTCTTCACCCCTAACCTCCAATAATTCTGTCTCAACCCGCTGTACATCTTATTATTACCCGGGTGCATAGAATATACAGAATCATGAGCCTTTCTTAGTATCTCATTCCTCATATCAACATCATTAGGAACACAAACTCTATGTCCTAATACCACCATACAATATTCTCTAATTCTAAACCCAGTCAACTTCCCACTCAATATTTTCTGTTTAATCTTCTCTATCCCTTCATCTTTACTATGCATTTGTAATAAGTGATCAATAATAGAAGATTGTACCACCATATTTGCCATCAATACTCCTCTATCACTGATACTCAACTGCATTATCATTTCTCTCAATTTTACCATCAAGCTAATATCATGACTTCCAATAGCAGCTAATCTCTCTGTAGATTTTCTACTCAATGTATCAGCTACTACATTAGTCTTTCCTGGATGATAATGAATTATGTAGTTATAGTCACTAATCAATTCCATCCACCTCTTCTGCCTCAAATTTAACTATTTTTGGGTAGGCAAATGCATCAAACTTTTATGATCAGTAAAAATTTCACAAGTGGTTCCCTACAAATTATGTCTCCAAATCTTTAAAACAAAAACTATGGCAGCAAATTCTAAATCATGGGTCGGGTAATTCCTCTTATGGTTTTTTAATTGCTTAGAAGTATAGGCTATAACTCTCCCATGTTGCATCAACACACATCCCAACCCTTGATGTGACGTATCACTATATACACAAATCCTTCTCCACCAGAAGGAAGCATTAATACCGGAGCAGTAGTAAATTTCTCTTTCAACAGCTGGAAACTCCTCTCACATTCTTCTGACCACATAAACTTCACTTCTTTCATGGTCAATCTGGTCAATGATTCAGCAATAATAGAAAAATTCTGGATAAACCTCCTATAATACCCAACCAACCCCAAAAAGCATCTAATTTCAGTCATGCTAGTGGGTCTTTCCTAATTCAACACTGCCTCTAATTTTTGTGGGTCAACTACTATACTATCTCCTAACACAACATGTCCCAAGAAGGATATTTCACTCAACCAAAACTCACACTTAGAGAACTTTGCATACAATTTCTCTCTTCTCAGAATTTCCAACACTATCTCTAAATGTTTCCCATGCTCATCTTCATTCTTGGAATATACTAGAATATCATCAATAAATACGATCACAAATCTATCCAAGAATGGTTTAAAAACCTGATTCATTAGATCCATAAATGTTTCAGGAGCATTAGTTAACCTAAATGGCATCACAAGGAACTTATGATGGCCATAACGTGTCCTAAAAGCAGTCTTAGGCATGTCCCCCTCCTTTATCCTCAACTGATGATAACTTGATCTCAGGTCTATCTTAGAAAACACTCTAGCCCCCTGTAACTACTCGAATAAATCATCTATCCTGGGCAAAGGATATTTATTCTTGATGGTGATCTTATTCAATTGTTTATAATCAATACATAACCTCATCATTCCATAATTCTTCTTCATAAACAACACAGGGGCTCCCCAAGGTGACATATTAGGTCGAATAAACTGTTTATCTAGCAACTCCTGAAGTTGAACTTTTAACACTCTCAACTCAACTGGTGCCATTCTATAAGGTGTTATAGATATGGGTGCTGATCCTGGAATCACCTCAATAGAAAACTCAATCTCCCTGTTGGGAGGTAAACCAAATAACTCATCAGAGAACACATCAGAAAAATCTTTCACTCTTAAGATTTCTTCTAACTTCCAAATCTCATTTCTAGAATGCACCAAATACCCCTCACAACCCTTCTTCAACCATTTACTAGCAGTCATGGTAGAAATAAGACAGTTGGCAAGTATATGATGTTTTCACTGAAAATTAAACTCCTCTTTTCCAGGTATCCTGAACACCACATTCTTACTAAAACAATCTACCCAAGCATGATATGCAAATAACCAATTTATCCCCAAAATTAAATCAAAATATGTCATATCTAAAGGCAACAATTCAACTTCAAATTCTTTATCAGTCATATTAATCACACAACCCTGACAAATTGTCTTAATAATAACCCTATCCCTAGTAGGAAACTCAACAATAATAGCATGCATCAAAGGACTAACATAAGCATCAATAGGGTTCATATAAACACTGGATGCAAAAGAATGGGTTGCATCAGGATCAATCAATAATCTGGCAGGTCTATCAAGAATAGATACCATACCCATCATAATATCAGGAGTGGCCTGTGCATCCTATTGGGTCAACGCATAACTATGTTGTCTTTGGCCTGTAATTGACCATGGCATCCTCTCTCAGCTACTGATCCGTTGCCTCTGCCCCGCACACTCCCTGATCCACCACCTCTCTCCACCTATTTTCTCCAAACACCTTCGGAACTTATCACAACAGATTTTTCCACTAGACGATCTGCACTAATATATCCTCCCTCACCACATACAAAGCATATCAGAGTAGGAAAATTCCGAGATAGATTCCATGTTTGATTATATCTAAAGTAAACTCTTGTCTCTTGATCATACATCATATTACCACTTCCCCTTGGTGGCATACTTACTCCTCTACCATAACTTTCGATTCCCATAGCCTATCTCCCAAATCTAAGGGTCCCACTAATATTACTCTGAGCTATAGAAGCAACAGATCTATGCTTGCCTTTGACTCTATATTACAGTTCCCTATGACAAGGAACGCCCCCTCTGGGGTGGTTTCTCACACTGCATACTCATACCACTACCACCTTTGGGTCCCTCAAATCTAGACTTTTTCAGTCAATCCCTCCTACCTCTAAGCTCCATCTTATCAAAAGTAAATCTAACTCACCACGTAGCATTTAGAGCTACCCGTGGATCACTTCCTTGCCTTTCTTGCTATTCTCAGCAATTTCCCCCAGTTGCTGATCGTCAAAACTTTACATAATATTTATATTAAATTTCTAATTTATTCTTCCATAATTCACACCCTTTGAAAATTCTAACTATGAATTCTAGGGAATTTCATGTATGCTAAATTTCAAAAATAAATTTTACATTATTACCTTCTGTTTTTCTTAGAGCTTCCTGTGACTCTCTATAAATTTTTTTCCGTAAACCCCTTCAAAATTTTACTCTTACAACTTTTCTTTTCGTCCCCAAGTGTTTAAAGAAAGAGCGTAAATTGAATCGTAGTTGAAGGAAAACCAAACAAGATTTGGTAAGTAATTAATAAAATAACTAAAGTTATGTGTGTGTGTGTGTGTCTATATATATATATACACAAAACTTAAATCAATACTCAGCACCACCCCCCCATATATTGCCACGAAATTTGTAATGTTGTCTTACATGCAGCATTACAATTCTCCTTGCCCCCGGTTGCCACATTTTTTTTTACTTTTACTTTCTTTTTCTTTTTCTTTTCTTTTATTCATGCTGTCCATGAATTTTTTTTCTTCAAAAGAATTTTTTTATATTAAAAAATTAGTTCTTTCGCATACACACACACACAAACACACACACATATATATATATATATATATACACACACACACACACACATACATATACCGTCAATAATGGTTTTTATTTTGTTTCATGTGCGCGATATGATTAGTGAGGAGATCATCATGACGAGTCCCAATCTCTCCTCCACCAACAGGACCCACAAGACCCCAGGACCCCCTCCCCGTGATACGAGATTTTTTTTTGGAAAAATTACATTTACCTCATCGAGGTTTAGTGAAACCCTTAATGTCCTCCATCTATTTTTCAAAATGAAAATTACCTTCTTAATTTATCATATTCATAGTTTACTATTTTCTTAACGTTTGCTCCATTCCGTTAAAAACAATGTTAGTCATCTATTAAAAATTTGGTCAAACATGGTGCCACATCATATTTGTAATGGAAAGGCCTTAAACTACCCTCAATGATCCCAACCAAATTAATTTAAAGTTTTTCATTTGTTTTACATATATATTATATATTTTTAATACATTTTCTATGCAAAGAATTCCAACCAGATTTGCAAGTGAGAGCATTTTTTCTTTGATTTTCTCGTTTGCCAAATGCCATTGCTTTCTCGATTCCTTTATCGAAATCAAAGAGTGCCCTTGCTGTAACGATCAATCTCGGACAGGTTCACCTTAGATGGTATCGTCACGTTTTTAGAATGAAGCACGACTTATATGCAACAACTATTGCATTTATAAGTTGAAAATAATTAAAAACATTAGCTTCAACTCTTTTATAGAGGAGATAAAAAATTTCATCCACAAAACTTATAAAATATTACATTGATGTATGCACATGTATAAGACTTTTTTTTATAGATATATAACTATTTTTCTCTTTTTTTCTTCTTTTTTTTTTCTCTGTTTGCTCTTCTTTCTTTCTTTTCTTTTCCTTTTCATTTCTTTCTTTCTTTTCTTGTATGAGGATGATAACCACGAGGACTTACTTAGATACTTACTCTGAGTCTTGAGTTAATGAATATATCAGTCCTGTCCATGACCTAAAATTATTTAAAATATTAAGAATGAGTTTTACAAGCTCAGTGAATTTCAATTTACTAGAAGTACTCGATTTGTATACTTTTGATCATATTTTTAATCATGTTTCATATATAAAATTCAATTATTCATTTGTCTCATCTCATATCATTTTTCATATATTTCAATCATCATATGTATATCATGTAAGATATCAAGTTCATCATTTTCTCATCACAACTATCTCATCATGAGATTCATTATAATCTCAACACAAGTTTTCACAGTCATATTGATATATCACATCTCAACAATTTAAAATAAGTAAAAATGAATGCATAATTTTTTCTTCTCATTTCCACTTCTCATCATATCACATCTCATCATTTCATTTTCTTTTTCACAATTCATCAAATCACATCTCATCCATACTATCACAAGTATAGGTATCATTTTTTGGGTATCCATACCAATCTCTGGTACAACTTTTAGGGGTGTCTCCCCGCATGTCGACATGTTTACATCCAGACCAGCCAAGCTTCTGGCCTTCCCTGGGACCACACACTCCATCTCTCTAGTGGTCCAGCAATGCATATGAACAATCACATACAAGCATGCATAACATATCATCATATAATTCAAATTATTTTCATTTCATAAAATCTCCAATTCATCATAATAATTCTATCTATAAGTACTGTTTATCTTTTCTCATATATTTCATATTTTAGTTATTTCATCATTATGAGTTATATGTCCTTAAATCATTTCATTCATGTTTATAATATGCATTATATCAAATCAACATTTATAGCATATTCAACAACTTTTTGTAATAATATACTTCATTTCAAGTTTTATTTATATTTCTAATTCTTCTCGCTTACTAACAATAAAATGAACTCACGACATAGCACTAACACTATTCGTGGATCACCTCTTTACTCTTTTTGCTCCTCTCAACGATAACATCAGATTACTCACCACCACCTAACCAGAACATTCTTATTAATTTCACTATCTCATAGTTCAATTTATAGCCTATAGTGTGTTAAATTCATGAATATGTTTGCATGTTTCATTATAACTAAAAAATTACAATTTCGATCAAATTGTTTTTAAGAAAGTACAAAGACCAAGTTTCTTAAAATCAAAACCTCTCAATAGAAGAACAAATTTAGAAAATTACTTTTCTAAAGCTTTTTCTCATAATTATTTGAATTTGTTTTTGTATCAGTTATATTCAATATAGGATTATGAAATCCTTAAAACTTCTTAGTGTTTAAGAGGTTTTCTAGAGAAAGAAAATGAAGTTTAAACGTTTAGAAATGAATTTTTGAACGTTTGAAACCCTTTTTATATGAAACATTATGCCTGACCGGTTGACCACCTGAACAACTGGTTGGTTACTAGTTCATTTTTGAAGTTTTACAAGTTGAACACCCAAGATATTACCAGCCAATCTATCGGTCGATCGGTCAACTCCTCACTAGTCGACCGCCAAGTCGACCGATTGGGTCACCAGCATATCAACTGATAGACCAGTCCCCTTGCTAGTCGATCACCCAATAATCAAACCACTAATCGACCGCCCGGTCAGCCACCACCCTTACTAGTCGACCTACCGTTCGATCGGTTGAGTTACCAATTGACCTACTGATCGACCAATACTCAATTTTTGCATTTTAAAATTTACTCTTTCCTTCCTTTACCAATCGACCGATCGACCACGTGATTTTCTCAACATCTCGATTTCACCACAACACTTGAACTAGTGTAATGACCTTATTGCGTAAGACATGTTCTTTTGTGTCTAAAATTTTGATTGAAACTTTCACAAAAGATAAATCGTCCTGAAAGTCTACAGATTGATATGGAATTTTATGGGATTCATCGAGTAAATATTTTTGTAAAACATAAACATGAAAAATATTATGCAATTGTTTTAATTCTAGAGGTAACTCCAGTGTGTAAGCTACTGATCTGACTCTCTCAATGATCTCATATGGTCAAATATACATTGGACTCAACTTTCCTTTCTGCCTGAATCTCAACACTCTTTCAAATGGAGATATTTTTAAATGATACCAGTCACTAACTTAGAATTCAAGAGCTCTTCTTATGTTATCTATATAACTTTTTTGCCTATTATGTGCTGTTTTAAGGTTTTATCTAATCAATTTGATCCTTTTAGTTGTTAAGCCTATTAATTTTGGATCAAAGATCTTTATTTCTCCTACTTCTTCCTAATATATAGGAGTTCTAAATCTTTTACCATACAAGGCCTTAAATGGTACCATTCTAATACTAGCTTAAAACTTATTATTATATGCAAATTCTATCAAGGGAAAGTAAGAATCTCAGTTTTCTAAGAAACTCATCACACTTACCCTTAACATATCCTCTAGTATTCGAATAACTCTTTCAGTTTTCTCATCTGTTTAAGGATGAAAAGCAGTACTAAACTATAACTGAGTACCCATGGCGTACTGAAAGCCTCTCCAAAATTGAGAAGTAAATCTAGCATCTCGATCTAACACAATGCTTAATGGTACTTCATGAAGTTTCATAATTTTTGCTACATATAGTTCGACCAACCTTTCTGGACGCCAAGTAGTTCTAATAGGAAGAAAATGAGAAGACTTAGACAATTTATCTACAATTACCCATACAACATCATGGCATCTCCGAGTATGGGGAAATCCAGTAACAAAATCAATACTCATATTCTCCTATGACTATTTAGGGATAGGAAGAGGTTGTAGTAAACTTACTAAGTGTTTATTTTTTGATTTAACTTGTACATTTTGAAATATAATCTTCTACATCCCTCTTTAATCCTTACCACCAATAATTTTGTGCCAATTCCTTGTACATTTATTTTCTTCAGGGTGTATTGAATTCATTTCATTATGTGATTTCCTCAATATCTTCTTTCTTAATTCTACATCATTGGGAACACACATCCTATATCCCAATAACAACATACCATCCTCTCTAATTCTAAATTTTGATTGCTTATCACTCATTACTTCATGTTTAATTTTTTTTATCTCTTCATCTTTACCTTGAATTTCTAGAAAGCATTCTACAATGGATGATTGCACTATCATGTTAGCTAATAATTCTCTTCTCTCACTCACCTTCAACCTCATACTTCTTAATTCTAGCATTGATGTTTTATTATGGGTCTCTATTGCAGCTAATCTTCCTATGGATTTTCTACTTAAAGCATTAGCTACTACAGTTGCTTTCCCTAGATGGTAATGAATTGTACAATCATAATTGTTAATCCTTTCCATCCATCACCTCTATCTCAAATTCAACTCCTTCCAGGTAGGTAAATATGTGAGACTCTTATGGTCAGTATATATTTCACAAGTGGCTCCATACAGATGATGTCTCCAAATTTTCAGTGCAAATACTATGACAACCAATTTTAAGTCATGGGTAGTGTAACTTCTCACAAGATTCTTCAATTTCCTAGATGCATAAGCTATTACTTTCCCATGTTACATCAATACGCATTCTAACCCTTGATGCGAAGCATCACTATACACTACAAATCCTTCATCTCTAGAAAGATGTACTAATACTGAAGCAGTAGTCAATTTCTCTTTTAACAATTGAAAACTCCTCTCACACTCCCTAGACCATTCAAATTTCACTTCTTTCTTAGTCAGTCTGGTTAAAGGTGTTGCAACTATTGAAATTTTTTTGACAAGCCTTCTATAATATCCAACCAACCCCAAGAAACTTAGAATTTCTATTACATTAATTGGCTTCTCCCAATTCAACACTACTTCAACATTTTGAGGATCAACTGCTATTCCATCACCTGATACTACATGCCCCAAGAAAGTTACCTCATTCAACTAGAATTTACCCTTAGAAAATTTTGTATTCAATTTCTCTTTCTTAAGAATTTCTAACATAATCTCTAAGTTTTTCTCATGTTCTTCTTCACTCCTAGAATATACTAGGATATCATCAATAAATACTACCATGAATTTATCTAGAAAGGGTTTAAATACTCTATTCATTAAATCCATATATATACCTGGAGCATTAGTTAACCCAAATGGCATCACTAGGAATTCATGGTGACCATAACGTGTCCTAAAAGCAGTTTTAGGCATGTTTGCTTCTCTAATCCTCAATTAATGATACCCTGATCTCAGGTCTATTTTAGAAAACACCCTAGCACATTGTAATTTTTCAAAGAGATCATCTATTATGGGTAAAGGTTATTTGTTTTTAATTTTTATCTTATTTAATTATTTGTAATCTATACACAATCTCATTGCACCATCTTTCTTCTTTGTAAATAATATCAGGGCTCCCCATGGTGACAAACTAGGGTGTACAAATTGTTTATCTAATAACTCTTGAAGTTGTACTTTCAGCTCATTAAACTCAACTGGTGCCATTCTATAAGTTGCTATGGAAATAGGTGTAGAACCTGGAATTAGATCAATGGAGAACTTAATCTCCCTACTAGGTGATAATCTATCTAATTCTTTAGGAAATACTTCTGAATAATCTCTCACCATTGATATTTCTTTTAGCTTCCTACCTTTTTTACTAGAATCAACCACATAAGCTAAGTACCCCTCACAACACTTCCCCAACCATTTACTAGCTGTCAAAGCAAAAATACAATAATTAGAAAGTATCTTACGTTCTCCTTGAAAGCTAAACTATTCCTACCCAAGTGTTCTAAAAATCACATTCTTTCTAAAACAATCAACCCAAGTATGATATGCTGACAACCAATCCATCCCTAGTATCAGATAAAAGTCTATCACATTTAGAGATAATAAATCTACTTCAAATTCTCTATCTTCTATATGAATAACACATCCCCGATAAATATTTCTAATAATAACTCTATCTCCAGTAGAAACCTCAACAGTTATATTATGAAATAAAGGACTAACAGGTGCATCTACAAATTTCATAAAAGAAATAGATGCAAAAGAATGAGTTACTCTTAGATAAATTAATATTCTAGCAGGTTTATCAAGGATATATATTGTACCCATTACGACATCAGGTGTAGCTTGGGCATCATGCTGGGTAAGTGCATACACTCTGGTTTTTCTAGGTTGTATCTGACAACCACTTCCTCTCTCAGCTATTGTAATACATGTTTTCGTAAAGTAAGGGTAAAGAAGTAATTTAATAAATATGACATGAAATTAAAATAATATGTATACGTGAAGGATTTAGTATTGAATAAAATAATTCTTTTGAACAAAAAAAAGGACTGGATGCGTGGGGGCATAGTTACAATGAAAATGGAAAAAAAAAACCAAAAATGTGACAACACTTGGACTCCAGGTGTTGTCAAGAGAATCTTACATCCTTGCATGTTTTACAAATGTAAAATGGTGGTAGGTGGTGTTATATATATATATATATATATATATATATATATATATATATATATATATATATATATATAGTTTCAGTTTATTTATTTCTTTCCGAATCCTGTTTGGTTTTCTTCATTCTAAAATTAAAATTACTCTATTTCTTTAACTTGGAGACAAAAAGAAAGATTGAAATAGCAAAATTTTGAAGGGACTTACGGGAGAATTTTATTGAGAGTCACGGGAAGCTCTAAGAAAAACAAAAGGTAATAACATGAAGTTTATTTTTTGAATTTAGCATACATGAAATTTCCTGGAATTCAAAGTGGGAATTTTCAAAGGGTGTGAATTACGAAAATTGAAGAATAAATTAGAATTTTAATATAAATATTATGTCAGGTGTTGACAATCAACAACCGAGGGAAATTGCTGAGAGGAGCAAGAAATGCAAGGAGGTAATCCACGGGTAGCTCTAAGTGCTACGTGGTTAGTTAGATTTACTTTAAGTAATCAAGATAAATATAAAATATATAGTGATAATATTAGAATAAATCATTAACTTATGATTTTGTGATATATGAAAGTTGGTTGATAGGTATGATAAGAATAGTGGATGCGTAGAGAATTATTTTATGAGAAATAATATTATTGGAATAATGAGTCGATTTAATAATAAAGGCGATAAGTGAAATTCTTGATGAACTATGGTTGATAATTTGATACGATTTATGAGGAGAGGAAATTTAGTGGATCTTGACGAGCTATGGTTAATGATTTGATATAATTTATGAGGAAAGGAATCTAGTGAAAATTTTCAAATAATAATTTGAGAATAATCAGGATAACTAATTTAAATATTTGAATTCATGTTTGTTTTCATATTATTGTCCATATACATATTTCATATCATTGTTCATATGCATATGCATGAAATTAAAGAACGGGAGGGGGCCGGCCAAAATGAAAAACCGTGACAGCTGGTATATGCTGAAAATAAATGAAAACCGTGACAACCGGTATATGCTGGAAATAAATGAAATCTGTGACAGGCGGTATATGTTGAAAACAAAATAACCGGGAGGGGGTCAGTCTAAGATAAAAACATGTTTACATGAGGAAAAACGTTCCCTAATAATAATTCATGCATTGCATATGTTTTAAATATTAATTGTATTACTGAAATGTTGAAGTGTTGTTTGTTATTGTAAATTTATTTATAGATGAATTAGTCTCACAGAGAGACAGTTATGGTGAGAAAGAAACATAGAAGTATGATATGATAAGAACCGTCTAAATGGTAGACTTTATGTTGTGAACCTCATTACAAGGTAATTATGAGATAATTGATAGTTTTAAGGTGAACAAATATATAAGAAGAAGAGATTGATAGAGAATGGAACTTATGATATGTGTAGTGATTGTAAAATGTTATTGTCAAGTTTTAGATATAAATGATTAAATATTAAAAGACTATTTATATAAATTGAATACTTCTAGTAAATTTAATTCACTGAGCTTGTGAAGCTCATCCCTCATTGTATAATGATTTCAAGTAGCAGACATGACAAATAATTTGGTGAGTTGAGTTTCAGAAAAAATAATTATCTGTAAGCCACATACGTGTCCACATCCTCAGACTAATGGGAAAATAAAATAAAAATTTATTTGTAAATATTCATGCATATTTCGTTGTATATAATATTTAAGTCAAGATCAGAATGATGTATCTCCCCTATTGAGGGTTGAAGATTGATGTAAATTTTTTTATTGGTGTTATTTTTTTCTTATTGCATATATGTGTCGTACTGGGATTTTCAAAATGTAACAACACCATCTCGGGAGTGGTCAACCCGAGATAGGTCGTTACAATTTTGGTATCAGAGCCATGTTTTATGATTCTGTGGACTGCATAAAAAGTAAGAAAGTGGAAGATTGAAATAAATTATATTTTAATAGTCTGAGGATGACACGTGGACGTGCTAGAGCTAGAATTAGAGTTGTTGATTTGAGAGGGCATGGTAAGCCCCCAATATTTTGATAAGTCGAGGTTGAGTCTGAATCTGTGGTTCCTAGAAGGGAACGTGTTGGCAGTATAATTGATATTAGTAAAAGTGTGAGAGAATCTAAAGTTGAAAGAGATGAGCTAAGATAAGCTCTTACACATACTCTTGAGAAAATGAATGTAACAGATGATAGAGTTGATAGCCTATAGTATAGACTTGATGAACAAGCTAGTGCAGTGCCTGAGGTTATGTTAAATCCAGTAATGGTAAATGTTCAAAGGGGAAAAGTGAGTTTATGCACGAGATGCAGAGAGATGTTTTATTAGATATATTAAGTCGAATGCCTTGTTGTTTAAAGGATCTATGAACCCTTTTAAGCCTGAGTTTTGGGAGAAACATATAGAGAGATTATTTGGTATTTTACCAGTAACTGACACGCTGATGGTTTCCTTTGCTTCGTTTGAGTTAGAAAGAGGAGCTTTGGAATGGTGGGAGGATATTCTTCTCAGGATAAGTGCAGATGTTGATAGACCCTTAACCTGAAATAGGTTTAAGGAGGTTTTCCTTGATAAATACTTTCCTTAGACCTTTAGAGCTCAACAAGATAGAGATTTTATTTATTTGAGGCAAATGTGTTGACTGTGGCTCAATATGATAGCAAATTTGTGGTATTGTCAATGGTTGTACCATAAATGGTAGACCTAGAGGAGAAGAAGTGTAAGAGGTTCAAAGATGAACTATGTTTTAAGATTTGATTGAAATTATCTTACACGAGGCATATGAATTATGTTACTTTGGCGAATATAACACTTCAGATTGAGAATGATGTAATGAAAATTAGAGGTAGTAGGAATTCGTGGAAGATGGCATATTGGTGGATGAGATTTGTGCTATTCTTTATGTCGTAATCTAAGTGAAGACAAATTTGCATGTGTTGGTTTTTTGTCTAAGGTTTAAACATGGTTCAAACATGGTCAAGGTTTGAACAGGTCCAAACATGGTTCAAAGGTTGGTTAATGTCCAAACCAATTGTGGGATATCAAAGTTCAGCAAGTTATAAGGTTGCACACATATGTGTGCTTCAATTTTGAGCATGGGAAGGTCAGACACACTGCTGTGGAAATTTTTGCCCACAGGCAGGAGGTGTGCGCACAGCATCAAGAGGCTGCAGCATCAGGTCACGCCGCAGCACACAGCACCACACCAAAATGCACAGCATCACTTGGAGAGTGATGTAGGGCTGAGATTAAAGGAAGAACATGATCAAAGGGAGGATAATGACTCACAAGAATGTCCAAGAATTAAGAGGCTATAAAAGGGGTTCTCAAGGCCTCATTTCATAAGATAATACAAGAGACAAAAACACACATACAAGAGAGTTTTGTGACATTGTGAGATCATTGTAAACACTAAGAGAGAATTGTGTAGAGAGACATAAACACAAGAGGGACTCTTGTAGTGAGGCTGGTTGTAATAAGATAGAGAGAGTCTAGATTAGATTAGAGAACATTGTTGAGTTCTCATCTTCTTCCTTCTCTTCTTGTTTCTTCAAGAACTTAGATTCTTGAAGGGGATTGCTGTAACTTTGTAAGAACCATTGAGATAGTGCAGAGAGTTCGGAGGAACTCACGGGGACGTAGGCACATTTCCGAACCTCGACAACAAATTACTTGTCTTCTTTCTTTTTTTGATTTTCTGTTCTTGTGTTCGATTGCTGAAATTCTTTCTACAAGTCATTCAAGACTTAGGTGTTTGGAAGATCACCACCTGGGCATCTTGTCAAGGTGATTTCCAACAGCATGGTATGAGACTTCCAATGGATATTTTAGTGTGAAAAGTGCATACAAAATCATTCATGATGTGATCGCTACTAGTTCCAAACAAGATAAAAAAAAGTTGCTTGAAGGGTCTTTTTGGACTTCATCCCCACTATCTCAAATCTCCTTAAAAGACAAGTGTAGATTGATGAGTTTGCTGCGTGTGCAGTCAAGAGGTTGAGGACTCAAGGCACAAACTATATGGTTGTAAGAAGGCACATGAGGTTTGGACTGTCAGGTTTAGGGGAGGTCTTCGAAGAGGTGTCTCTACCGATTGTAGGAGGATGGCTCGACTCGCTGGCAAAGAGCAAGGATGTCTCCTACTTCTCTAAAATTCTAACAACGGCTTGGGCAATTTGGTATAACCGGAACAATGTTAGAGTGGGGAAAGAGAACCAATTATCAAGCTAAGTTGCTTTTATGGCAGCAAAGTTTCTCAGTGAATTCATTGCTGCCCAAGATAATCTCCCAGGCCAGTAGTAAGCGCAAGATAAGTTCAATGTGGTCATGGTTGAAAGTTAACACAGATGAGGCATGGAAAATGGAAGGAAGGAGAGGAGGGATCGGGGCGGTGGTTAGAGACAAAACTAGTAAATTTCTTAGAATTTGTGCCTAGCATTGTCAATGTCTCATCTCCCCAAAAATGGTTGAAACTTTGGCAGTTCGGGAGGGGATGATGCTAGCTAATGAAATTGGGGCAACAAGAATCATGGTGGAAAGAGATTCTGTAAATGTGATAGTTGCTTGTAATTATTTGATGGTGAACCTATCTGAAGCTGGTCACATCGTTGAAGACATTAAGCAAATGGCCAGTGGGTTTTCTGAGGTTATCTTTATTCCTATCGGGCATCATGGCAATCGAGTGGCGCACAACTTAGCTCAGAGAGCCGTAGAGGCTCAATTTGATGTATACTGGCTTGATTCGGTTCCTGATTTTCTTGAGCCTTGTGTTGAGATGGATTCTGTTTTGTTTCAATGAAATAACGCTTTTTTACATATAAAAAAATCACTTTGTCATAAGTAAAATAAACTACATTGATTTAGTGAACATTACTAATTAATTAGTATGATTTTGGGTAAGAAAGTAGAAACATATTTCCTCTTTTACTATTCATTGTTATACGTGGGCGCATCGTAAGCTTTTAAATATTGCATGTGATTCGTTGTTTTTTTATTTTCTACATGTAATGGAAAAAACAGAAGTACATAAATATATACTACTAGCATAACCCCGCACCGTGTGTGGGCTTAAAAATATAAATGAATATATTAAATATTTATTTATGTTTATTATAATGAATAATATAACTTTTTATATCTTCTAATCATGATTCAAATTTATTGTTTTATATAAGTTTATCATAATTTTTTTAGTAAATAAAAGCATGTACTGACAAGCATAGTTTTATAAGAATTGAAATAGTGAGGATCATGATATTAATTTGCAACAATTGAGAGGCCTTGTTTTTTTATTGACTTAAATCAATTTAAAGCAGTCATTTTTTCCCCTTTAAGTAGTTGTTTTAAATTGGCTTTAAATCAATACTAAACAACCCAACAATCTTACTTTAGTACCCTTGGCAAATCAAATCAACAAATTAAAATCATGTTGATCCAAATAAAAAAATAAAAAAATGAAAAATAAGATGTTCAAACATCTAATCACAAAGGATGATATGGGCTAAATAT